>QXTE01000048.1:6636454-6742661 GCA_003942145.1 Platysternon megacephalum
GCCATCGAGAAGGAGTGTCTGGCCATGGTGTGGGCCCTCAAGAAACTAGAGCCATATCTCTTTGGGCGACACTTCACCGTGTACACCGACCACTCTCCCCTGACCTGGCTGCACCAGATGAAGGGAGCCAACGCCAAGCTCCTGAGGTGGAGCCTGCTCCTGCAGGATTATGACATGGACGTGGTCCATGTGAAGGGAAGTGCCAACCTGACAGCGGATGCGTTGTCCCGGAGAGGGGGCCCTGAACTTCCCCAGGTCACTGGTCAGAGTGACCCCGCTCAGTTCAGTCTCCAAGGGGGGAGAGATGTGACGGAGCAGGGAGCAGGGCGGATTTGACCTGGGAATGTTGCAGGGGAGTTACAGTGGGGATGGGAAGGAAGCTACCTGAGCTGTAACCTGAGCCAGGAGAGGGGGTGGGAGAAGTGACACCTTCGGCCAGGAGACTGAACAAAGGAGAGGAAGAGCAGGGGGAGGGGAGACCGGCTGGAGGTTTTTGGTGAGAGTGGGAGCTTTTGGGCTGGGTGGTGAAACGCAGGGAACCCCAAGCTGGGGGCTAAGTTCCCTAGATCACCCCAGAAGGACTTGATTGAGGGGTTCTGGTTGTACCTACATGTTCTGCTTGGGACTGTGTTCCTGTCATCTAATAAACCTTCCGTTTTACTGGCTGGCTGAGAGTCACGGTGAATCGTAAGGAGAGGGGTGCAGGGCCCGGACTCCCCCACACTCCGTGACAGTAATTAAGGATTGTGTATCATTCAACAGTTAATCTTTTGAGGACAGACAGCAGGGGTCCAATGTGTGTGTTTGTTCTAGGGTTGGTACATAGTTTTAGTTATAAATTAAAGTATAACTTTTGCATTTGCCACCTGCAGACAAACCATCCCTGGAAGTTATACGTTGCCACAATGAATATTTGACTTTTACCAAGCTTTAGATTTAAAAAATTAAATAAGAAGAATTATGTAATTTTCTGAAGTTACATGTACAAAGGGCTAGGTTAAAAAAAGGAAGCATGTGCAGTCCTGCTGAATTTACTGGATTTCACTTTTCAATTCCTAAGCTACTTAGAAAAGGCCAAAAGAAGAAATATATTGTCCAGAGGCACAACTAGGTCTGTAATAGTTACAAATTCATAAATGAAATATATATATAAAACAAATGAATACCTGCAATAATAGACTCACAATGGATCTGACCAAAAAAAATAATCCCAAACATATTTGCTATCTTCTCCCCAGACACACCAATACAAAAATCTAACACTCACAAAGCAGTTTAGAGCTATGCTTGATTATAAATTTTGAATAGATATGTACACAGGTGGACTACTGCCCCAGAAAGGAAGAAAGAGGAATTCCTCTAACAGTCCTTTATGGTATCTTCTATTTCACACTGCTTGATTGACTTTGTAATGTCCTCTTTAAGAGACATTATTCTCTATAACCAGAGGAAGAATTAAGCAAGGGGCAATGCAAACTAATGGTCTTTTTCTCTGGTACTCAGTGGTTATATAAGGTTGCTGAGGCAGGACACTCAATATCAGTGTCAGTTTGGAGACACCCATCAACCAATGGTACCAAGATCTTTCAGTGAAGGGCAGCAACTTGCTTGGGTCAGAGTGCGTGGACTGGGATTTTTGCTGTCCTGGTCTGATGGATAATAGGATGTTTCCCAACGTATAAGTCATACGATATATTTATTAATAGGCCTTTCATCAGTAAACTCTCAGAAACTCACTGTCCTTGCTGAATTTATCACCACAAGGTCCTGCTCTGGTGTTCTCATTTAATGGATGGACTGAGGCACAGAGATTAACTGACTTGATCGAGGCCACACAGGAAGCCTGTCACAAAGCCAGCAATTGAAACCAGATCTCCTAGATCCCAGTCCAGTTCCTTTACCACAAGGCCGGCCTCAGACTTGTATCTTGGACAACTCAATTTTAAGTGTCTAGACAATGAGCCGGATTCTCATATATGTGATGGTCCCTTTACACGGGTCTGGCAGCACAAAGAGGTCTTGAAGTAAGTGTAAATGTAACGCTCACTCGCTGTATGGCCCCTTTACGCTATTAGAGTGGTATAAAGAACTCTGTGTGTAAATAAGAATCTGGCCTACTATATCGTTAACAGAATACATAGGGTACATCTACAGGGAAATAAAACAACTGCAGCTGGCTTGGGTCAGCTGACTTGGGGGCTCGGGCTGCAGGACTATAAAATTACAGTGTAGATGTTCTGACTTGGGCGGGAGCCAGGGCCGGCGCACCCATTAGGCGACCTAGGCGGTCGCCTAGGGCGCTGCTATTTTGGGGGTGCCGGCGCCCCGGCCGCCCGTTGAAATTTGGGGGTGGGACCTTCCGCCGCCGCTGTTGGGAGCGGCATTTCGGGGGTGGGACCTTCCGCCGCCTAGGGCGCCGGAAGAGCTGGCGCCGCTACTGGCGGGAGCCCAGGCTCCAGGACCTCCCGTCCCAGCCTGAATGTCTATACTGCAATTTTGCAGCGCCCCCCCCTCCCCCCCCCCGAGCCTGAGTTGGCTGACATGGGCTAGCCACAAGTGCTTTATTGCAGGGTCGACATGCCCATAGTTACATAAAGATTAATGGTCTACTTTTCAAGCAACTAGCCTGTATTATACAGAATGTAGTAGTCTACCAACCTTTGTAAAACATAACATTCTACAAGATTACCACATAACTGAGATTTACAAGCCTACCTCATGGACTTAGACACCCATTTCCTTCAAAATTCATGGGAATTCAGTTATGCAAGTCTCCTTGGCAGCTTTGAAAAAAATCTCAGGCTGGTTTGCTATACTAGAGTAAGTCGTGCGCTTTGGACTGTTAGCGTAGAATGCTGAAGTACATTTTTATGGGTATTTCTGGCTCTATAAATGCTAGTTGCTGTGAAACATTTTAAATGAGGTAGTTGGTTAGAAAACTGTATCACAGCCTGGGGCAACTGCACGTGTATTTCCCCTCAGTGGTCCAGCAAGGGCACCCAGTTTCAGGCTTCCCAAATTTGCCTTTTTGGGTGGAGACCCACGTTCTTTTCCCTTCTGACTGGGGTATCTCCAGGCTGCACAGGTCCCTAACTACACTGTTATCCTCAGCACAGATGGGCTGCCCAAACAGAACATAAGCATCTCTGAAGAGAAATGAAGTAACAGGAGTAATTGCTACAGTTATATGTAGGTCCCTACCAAATTCACGGCCATGAAAAACACGTCATGGACCGTGAAATCTGGTCTTTTGTGCGCTTTTACCCTATACTATACAGATTTCATGGGGGAGACCAGCATTTCTCAAATTGGGGGCCCTGACTCAAAAGGGAGTTGCAGGGGGTCGCAAGGTTATTTTGGGGGTAGGGGGTCATGCTGCCTTCAGAGCTGGGCAGCCAGAGAGCAGGGGCTGTTGGCCAGGCACTCAGCTCTGAAGGCAGCGCCCCCCCAGCAGCAGAACAGAAGTAAGGATGGGAGGGATAGCTCAGTGGTTTGAGCATTGGCCTGCTAAACCCAGAGTTGGGAGTTCAATCCTTGAGGGGGCCACTTAGGGATCTGGGGCAAAATCAGTACTTGGTCCTGCTAGTGAAGGCAGGGGGCTGGACTCGATGACCTTTCAGGGTCCCTTCCAGCTCTATGAGATAGGTAAGGAGGGCATGGTATGGAAATTGCCACCCTTACTTCTGCGCTGCTGCTGGCGGGGGGCTGCCTTCAGAGCTGGGCGCCCGGCAAACAGCCATCACTCTCTGGCCACCCAGCTCTGAAGGCAGCGCCCTGCCAGCAGCAGCACAGAAGTAAGGATAGCAGTAGCACAACCCCCCTACAATAACCTTGTGATCTCCCCCACACACACAACTCCTTTTGGGGTCAGGACCCAACAATTACAACACTGAGAATTTTCAGATTGTGAAATTAACCAAAAGGGACCGTGAATTTGGTAGGACTCTAATTAGCAGCCTGGCATTTTTCTGTTTCTTGGATCACTAATCAGAATTCCCAAGTGTTTAATACCCAGGGCCGGCGCAACCCATTAGGCGACCTAGGTGGTTGCCTAGGGCGCGAACATTTGGGGGGCGCCGGCGCCCCGTCATCGGCAGTATTTTGGGGGTGGGACCTTCCACCGCCCCTGTCGGGGGCGGCATTTTGGGGGCGGGACCTTCCGCCGCCTAGGGCGGCGAAAAAGCTGGCGCCACTACTGTTAATACTTTTATCTTTGCTACCCTGTATAAACATGACTGAGCCAGAAAGCATGTTAGGGCTGCTTCTGGCACCATCTCCTTCAGGGACAAAATGTTCCACCGAGCTGATGCTGCTCTTTCATTAATAAACCAGTTCAGAGCCACAGAAAGTGATTCTGACAGTGAGGCTGGTGGTTCCTCTAGGGTACAAGCTTGACAGGAGACCAATTTTAAGCAAAATGAGTGTACAGTATACGATTTATTTAAAGAAACTGTTTTAGTTACAGACTCTGTATGTGTATATATAGATAATCCCAAGTCGCTGTGCCTTAGAAAAGAAAAAACAAAATTGTATCTTGTGACCAAACTATTGGCTTTATTGCAGAAAGTAAGTGAGATTCCTACGAAACTGAGAATATTAATTGCACCTTGGTTATCTCAGATACTTGTTTTCCTAGAATGCATACAGCACTTCGTTTAAAATCATTTAAAAAGTTTCTTTAAGAGGGGGAAAAGGGGCATTAAGTAATGAAAGAAGAATCTGATTGGATGATCGGCTTGCAAAGGTGGATTGATAGGAAGAATGATTGTGGTTAAATCAGAGTTGTCTTGGAATCAAAAGAATCTGGGTTCACACTTGCTGTGTGACTCTTGCCTCTCTTTCTCCATCTGTAAAACAGGGGTAACATTATTTACTTCATCTACTTCACAGGGGTGTAGCTTTAGTCTTAATTCATTAATGTTTGTAGAATGCTTTGCATTTCCTCAGATAGAAGAGGGGGTACAAACACAGTATTATCAATCTCTCGCCACTGCACAGGTAATTACAGACTTTCCAAAAGACATCTCCTGTAAGTCCAACGGCATGCATATGCATGAGATTTAGCAAAATATTCCTTTGCAAGAGCTTCAGAGATCAAAGGCAATCTAGGGTTGACTGGAAACCAATTAGCTACTGCTGTGTGGACCTTTGAAAACTAACAGGATTTTTATTTATTTTATCCTTTGATTATTTTTTTTCTGCTCCAAAATGAAGGTAGAGATCAGGAAGAACAGAACAAAAGGAAAGATACATGGAGTGAGAGAGAAAGAGAGCGCACACCCACAAGTTACTTGGATAGATTATTTAAAAAAAAATCATCAAGTTATAGACATGTTTCTTTTAGTTCAACAATTCTGTGACTCAGCAACTTACTTAAGCACAAGATTGCAATAGGGATTAACTGCCAGTGTCCAAAATAAGGCCAATTTTTTTCACCATGTTCAAATCTGCATTTATTATTTAAGTTTCCATCCCTATGGTGTCTGGCTTGTGTTGGTCTCTTTCTGATCCATATTCTGTACATTGCTTTAGATTCTCACTCTCCCCCAGTCTTATGTTCCAATAAGAATTCCAGCAGGGTCAGAAGTTGCATGTATTTTAGAGGTCAGGTGCTAATTTATAGTTCCCACTGTTGTCTGAAGGCTGTGGGGCAGAATCATTGCTGAGAGAAGCAGCTCCAGCTCCATTACCATCTATAGCGTTTCACCCACTTTGTGGCCCAGCAGCTTTAATTTTAGTTTTGCTCTCCAGGGTCAAGTTTTGTACCATAGCAATTAACACCAAGCTTCTGAAACCTGATAGGGATTTACAGCTTGGAGTGAATGGCTGCCATCTGGTAAGAAGCGGGGGCAGAGAGAAAGAATGAGCTCGACCTTTCCCCCCCCCATGTGGCACACACCAGTGGATCAATGACTGAAATGGATGAGGGCTCTGCTAAAGTGTCACAACAGTGTAACAATGTAACTGCTATTAATGGATATTGCTACAGTTGAAAATTATAGTGGAAGGAAAGAAAGAAATAAGAAAAGCCTTTTTTTTAAAAAAGGCTACAGATTGATGATTCATGGTTGGCAATTTTGATGTTGCTTTCTTACCGAGTACCACTGGCTTTTATGCATGCTTCCATAGGTTCTGTAGGGTAGCTTATTTTAATGAGGCAACAAGAGATGCACCTGAGGTGTCTGATAATTTGTCCTGAAGTCAGTGCATACAAAGAATGAAGAAAACCACTGTTATACAAATGCACACAAGACTAATTTTGGTTATCTGCAATAGACAGACCTTGTAGTAGGGGAGGCCTGGAATAGAATACTGGTACTGAGATTCCCCTTTCACTCAAGCAGAGGAGCTATACAGCTGTTAGAATAGATTCCAAAAGGAAAAATACCCCCAACCTGCCAGAGTCCAAATTTAGAGTCAACATAGTGCAAGGTATTGTGTTATTTTATTTTATTTTGGTTTTGTATTAAAAGTATTTAAAGCTCAAGTCCTGGTAGAACTAAAGTCAATGGCAAAGCTCTGTCTTCGGTGCAGTCAGGTTTTGGGCCTAGTTAAATAAAATAACCAAAAAACCAAAAACCCCTTTTCTTGGAAATTTTGTTTACGGTCATGTTTCCTGTATTATTAGTTCAACTACTGAGGGACTCTGCCCTCCGGCACTGACAGGCAGGTACATGGATCTTATGATCTTTACTGGCTTTTTCCATGTCCAACTTTGATGGTCTTTTGTCCTCTCTTCCTGCCTTATTTTAAGCAAGGGAGTGCTCATTTTAGCCTCCACACTCCATCCTACTACACTGAAAATATCCACTGTCTTTAAAATCTTATCATCTCCCTCACTACCCAGCAGCTGCAAGCACCTACCTGTGTCCTTAGCCTCTCCCAGAGTGGGAGGGGACAAATCCCAAGGTCAATTCTGAATTCTGGTGACTTTGGAAATCTTAGTATGCTACCAACTGAGCCACCAAAGGGAAGTGTTTTAAAAAGGCGAAGTATTCAGTAAAATGAGACAAAGGAGTATTGTGTTCTCTGATATATATATTATGAGAGAAAAAGTGAATGTACAAGTTCCCAAGGAACGATGCTGTAACACCCCATTTCCATGATGGGAAGAAAGAATTACTCCCATTCATACCTTTCAGTGTTAACCTACTTTCTGCTTCTTGCACTGAGTCCTGTGCCTTTTGTTCTGTTGCTGCAGTACGATTCGATTCTGCTGCAGTTGCCAACCGAGCGACTGCCTGCTGTCCTTATTGAAAGCAGGCAAGAGGAGAGAGAATCTCATGCAGCTTTTGTGAAAATGACCAGAGCATTTGACATCAGGGACCACTTTAAAAAAAAAAAAAGTCTATCTAAAAATAAACAGTGGTAAAGCCCACTGCAGTTACAATGGAACCCAACCCCATGCTTGTTCTGTTGCCCAGAACAATGGGGTGCAGCTGCAAGTCTCGGGGTCTCCTCTCTGGCTGGCTGTGCAATTAAGCTCTTTCCCCCTCCTGCTTAAGATTGCTCAGGGGGCAGTACAAATACTTTCCCAAATGTAGCCTTTTTACTTTGCTTTGTGCGATTGAATTATGAACGTTGTCTGGTAGGGACCAAGAAGGCAGACCACAGGGCTAAGCAATTCTGAATGCTCAGGCATAAATATTTTAGAGTAATGTGTCAGTGCAAAGGGCTGAGCCACTGTTATTTATCCTTGGAGGTCAGATTGCAAGAGCCTCTTATTCACTCCCACAGTGTCTGCTCCCTGGCCATCAGGCGTGGACAGATCAGAGTGAGTAATAAATTTCAGTGGGGAAAGCAAGTATTTACATCGCACTAGCAAAGCCCTGCTTGTAATTCTGCCATGTCACATCCTAATAAAAGCGAATGCAGCTAGTTCATTGTCAGTCAAGGGCTGCAAAACCTCTCCGTCACCAAACAGTTTTTCAGCTATGAAAGCAGGCCCAGTGTGCACCTTGTTGTTGTTTCATTATAATTAAACTGTTTTTGGCAAGCAGTATTATGCATGGATGTGTGGAAGTTAGCTGACAAGGTGTTTTATAACAGTTACTGGCACGTTAGCACTTATACCCTGCTATGACAGACTGACAGTATCCTCCAATATCCTGAATGAACACTATTGAATTAAGTTTAACAACTTTGGTGTCCATTGTATTAAAAATGCAATTGTGTATGTGTTGTTGTGGAATTGTATGTACTTTATGTACCTTCTCTGGGAGACCAACGCAATACCTGGAAGGTATTGGGTACTTCACAGTTATTGTTCCAAAAAGTCCTTTGAAGTGGATTTCCTAGTAAGTGCCTGAGGAATACAAATGACCTACTTGGAATCCTACTTTTTCAAGCTACCCCCTGAGAGGACAAGCCATTGTCTACCACTTACCTGCCCCTGGAAACTCCAGAGCAAAGACCTCTGAACTGTATAAAGGGTGGATTTCATGAGTTATGTTATGAGTGTGCTTGTTCTGATCTGAATGTGTGATCAACTTATAACCACAAGGAATCCCCCTTCAGTGGGGGTTTGAAGGACTGCTCCTGTCAGAATCTGTTCGGGTTGGGGGGAACTCTGGTAAACTCATTGCATTAATGTAGGTTCTTTTATTGTTTTTCATGTTTTCTCTGTAACACTTTTTAATTGAAGAATAAAAGGTAAAGGCCTGCATGGGAAGTGCTGTGTGGGTAACTTATAACTAGAGCCCCATCAAATTCATGGTCCATTTTGGTCAATTTCATGGTCATAGGATTTAAAAAATCTTAAATAGCTCAAATCATGACATTTATATCTGAAATGTCATGGTGTTGTAATTGTAGGGGTCCTGACCCAAAAAAGGAGTTGGAGGGGGTCACAAGGTTACTGTAGGGGGGTTGCAGTACTGCTACCCTTACTTCTGCGCTGCCTTCAGAGCTGGGCAGCTGGAGAGTGGCGGCTGCTGGCCAGGAGCCTAGCTCTGAAGGCAGAGCCACTGCCAGCAGCAGCGCAGAAGTAAGGAGGGCATGGTATGGTATCAGTCAGCAGCCACCACTCACCAGCCACCCAGCTCTGAAGGCAGCAGCGCAGAAGTAAGGGTGGTATGGTACGGTATTTCCACCCTTACTTTTGCACCACTGTTGGCGAGGCACTGCCTTCAGAACTGGGCACCTGGCCAACAGCCACCGCTCTCCGGCTGCCCAGCTCTGAAGGCAGCGCAGAAGTAAGGGTGGCAATACTGTGAGCCCCCTAAAATAACCTTGCAACCTTTTGAGAAATTTGGTCTCCCCTGTCAAATCTGTATAGTATAGGGTAAAAGCACACAAAAGACCAGATTTCATGGTCCGTGACATGTTTCTCATGGCCGTGAATTTGGTAGGGACCTACTAATAATGGTTACCAGTAGAGAGAAAAAGGAGGGTGACGTAATATCTTTTATTGGACCAACTTCTGTTGGTGGAAGGGACAAGCTTTTGAGCTACACAGAACTCTTCTTCAGGTTCCCACTAACAGTTTCTTTGTTTCCCCACCTTCTCGCTAACTCCTTAGGAATGGCTATTGTTCTCGGTGTATTGTCACCGGAACAGTGACCCCTTGTTGCTTTGTGGAGGGATCCGAAAACAAAGAAGAGGATAGTCTGGTAAAATCAAAACTTACAGGGGAAGTTAACAGCCACTGGGTGGTGAGTGGAGCATGTAATGGTGAGGATCTGAGTGAAACGTGTGTTTAACATGTTTGGAATCTAGTCACATGGGGTCACACCCTAAGGTCCTTACTGAGAAATGGAGGCTGCTTGAGTAAGGACCGCAGGATATGACCCTGTGCTATTCTTGTAGATCGTAAGCTCTTTGGAGCAGGGATGGTCACTTTCAAGGTTTGTACACCACCTAGCACAATGGGGCCCAGCCTGGTCAAAGCCTTCAGAAGGTGCTGCAATATAAGTGTTAAAGAATGATAGTCCCTACCTTCCCCATACACAGCCCCATGCCTGCTTCCAGTGGTGTTTGCTTTTGGGCCAGATCCTGCAGTCCTTGCACAGGAATAACTTAAGGGGCATTCTACCCCCATGCTGAGGACTGCAGGGTCAAGCACAAAGATTCTAAGGCAAGACTATGGCAATCAGGGTCCAGGTGAAGAACAGGGGGTCTGGCCCCAAACAATCATCAATTGAGTCAACTGATTGTGTACAACATCATTGTACTAGAAAAGTGCATCGAGTAAGGTCTTTTATGAAAGCTGATGCATCACGCAGTGATATTGGTGACCGGCGTGTCATGTAGGGGTGGTGTACAAAGAGTTGTCTGTATGCTGAAAACATGTTCTTAAAGTGTGTTGTGGACAGAGTGTTGATAAACAAGTTTTTCCCTACACAAAGGAATGTGGATTTGCCAGTCTGCCTCGGGTCCAGCTTTGTAAGCCAGAGACAATGAAAGTGCATTTGCATCGGAGGTAAATACCCGTTATCAGGAGGATGAGAAGACAGCAGAGTATCAGGTTCCTGGAGCACACGCAGCAGGGGAGAAAAATGATTTACTGAACTATTAAAAAACAGGGGAGAGAATCCCTTCGTTATCCATCACTTAGGGTGGGGTGGCCAACCTGTGGCTCTGGAGTTGCATGCAGCTCTTCAGCGGTTAATGTGCTCCTTGCATAGGCGCTGACTCCGAGGCTGGGGCTACAGCTGCTAACTTTCCAATGTGCTGTGGGGTGCTCACTGCTCAACCCCCTGCTCTGCCCCAGGTCCTGCCACCACTCCACCCCTTCCCCCCGAGCCTGCTATGCCCTCGCTCCTCCCCCCTCCCCACCAGAGCCTCCTGCACACTGCAAAACAGCTGATTGCTGCGGGCGGGAGGCGTGGGGAAGGAGGGGAAGGCGCTGATTGGTGGGGCTGCTGGTGGGCGGGAGGCACTGGGGGCTAGAGGGGGGTAGCGGATGGGGGGCTGCTGACATATTACTGTGGCTCTTTGCCAATGTTCATTGGTAAATTCTGGTTACTTCTCAGGGGGATTCTGTGAACTTTGGACCATCTTGCCTGGAAGGCTGGAGATGCGGATAGCTTGATGTAAGTGAGAAACTGTTTTAAGCAAAGACAGAGCTTGCTAGAACTAAGTTTCAGGCACTAGAAAGTGTGTTATTTATGTTTTGTTTGTACCCCTTTTCTATCTTTCATTCTTGCTGGGTATCACTTAAATCTATGTTCCTTATTAATACATTAATATTTGTTTTATTACAAGCCCATCTCAGTGCTGTAGATTAAGCTAGAGAGAGTGTCCTCAGTGTGCCCCGTGGCTGGTGTTTTGGGTATTGTTTTTTCGAGACAGCGGACTTAATAATGTCTGTGATTGTCCTGTGAAAGGGACTGGACACTAGAGAGAGACGTCTCTGGGGATCTTGGGAACTGGGATTCACTTCACGTTACCTGCAAGGCAAGGTTTAGACTGGCGCTCTTGAGGAGTTTGTTGGTGAGGTGGACAGACTGGTGCAGCAGGGAGCTGACACACACAGTTTAAGTGCCAGGACAGGTTCTGGACACTCGGAGGGAGTGTCACAGACAGCTGCCATGCAATAGGCAGATGTACCAGAAATAATCTTCCTCATGGCAAAAGGAGGAATTCACCTTTGTACATTTGATCAAATTACATTTAAATTACTTTTTAGTTCTAAAATGTGTGTGTCAGTCATTATTTGGGCTTTCTGGTAAGTTTCTCACTATTGTTTTCACGCCTGCTCTGATATTGCTAGTAGCAAGGAATATACAGGTTGTGAGACTGAAGGCAGCTGAAGGTAATGGCATAGGCTGAGCATCCAGAACAGATTCACTCATTGGAACTTAATGGATGCTCTGAGGAAACCAAGACAGACCTCATTCAACTCCACCCCTTTGGATTGCCCAGACTCCTGAGCTATGTTTCTGAAGTTCTTTGGGAGCCTTTGGAATGAACAGTGCGACGTAACTATAAAGCCATTTTCAGAGGAAGGAGAGACTGAAACACTTTCTGCTGTAGTAAAAGGCCCTGGAATTATCAGGCTGGAAAATAAAATTTTTGTCCCATAGCATGGGGCACGTTGGCGCAAGCTTTCCCAGCGATAAGCTGCAATCCGGAATTTACTCATCTTTTAGAATTCTTTGAGGGTGTCAACAAGCATGTGGACAAGGGTGATCCAGTTGATATAGCATACTTGGAAATTCAGAAAGCCTTTGACAAGGTCCCTCACCAAAGGCTCTTAAGCCAAGTAAGCAGTCATGGGATAAGGGAAGATCCTCTCATGGATCAGTAACTGGTTAAAAGACAGGAAACAAAGGGTAGGAATAAATGGTCAGTTTTCACAATGGAGAGATGTAAATAGTGGAGTCCCCCAAGGATCTATACTGACACCTGCGCTGTTCAACAAAGTCATAAATGATCTGGAAAAGGGGGGTGGAACAGTGAGGTGGCAAAATTTGCAAATGATACAAAATAAGATAGTTAAGGTAAAAAAAATGACTGTGGAGAGTTACAAAGCGATCTCACAAAACTGGGTGACTGGGCAACGAAATGGCAAATGAAATTCAATGTTGATAAATGAAAAGTCATGCACATTAGAAAATATAATCCCCACTATATATACAAAATGATGGACTGTAAAGAGATCTTGGAGTCATTGTGGATAGATCTCGGAGAACATCTGCTCAATATAGCGCAGCAGTCATAAAAACTAACAGAATGTTAGGAACCATTAGGAAAAGGATAATATAAGACAGAAAATATAATGCCACTATATATATCCATGGTATATCCATCTCTTGAATACTGAGTGAAGTTCTGGTGATCTCGACTAAAAAAAAAAAAAATTAGAATTGGAAAAGGAACAGAAGAGGGCAACAAAAAATGATTAGGGGTATGGATTCTGCATAAGGAAAGATTAAAAAGACTGGATCCGTTCAGCTTAGAAAAGAGCTAACTAAGGGGGAGACATGATAGAGGTCTAAAAAAATCATGAGTGGTGTGGAGAAAGTGACTAAGGAAGTGTTATTTACTCCTTTACATAATACAAGAACCAGAGATCACCCCATGAAATTAATAGGCATCAGGTGTAAAACACACACTAGGAAGTACACCTCTTCAAACAACACACAGTCCACATGTGGAATTCATTGACAGAGTGCGCTGTGAAGGCCAAAAATATAACTGGGTTCAAAAAAGAATTAGATAAGTTCATGGAGGACAGGTCCATCAACAGCTATTAGCCAAGATGGTCATGAACGCAACCCCATGCTCTGGGTGTTCCTAAACCTCTGACTGCCAGAAGCTGGTACTGGATAAGAGGGGATGGATCACTCGATAAATTACCCTGTTCACAAACCTACCAAAAAAAAAAAACCCCATAAAGTTTTGAAATGACTAAAAATCCTCTCTCTTCTCAGTTATTCAGATTTCACTTCTGTGCCACCTGTGATGTCATAATGCTACTAGTTCAGTCAGCCAGTCACAGTGTTCCAGGAAAAACGAGACCTCTATTCCAAGTGTAAAACAAGCAGACTAAGAAACTTCCATAAAAAACAAAACAAAACCCCAAACCTAGACAATATCAACATTTTCTCAGCCATCATAAATAATAAAAAAAAATAATTAAAACCTCCCAGGCCAATATCCGTTCACAGATTGTTTTAAGGTCATGGGTGGTGCTTTTCTGTCACCTTGATTCTTTCCTCCTACATCATTTCTGCAGTTGTTCCTTGTCAGAAAGTTGAAACACTACCAAAAGCTCAGAAATGAGTTGGAAACTCCCATTGACTTCATTATAGCCAGGATTTCACCCCAAGAATCTAAGCCAGCTTCACTTCTGTGGATAGGACTTTAGGCCTGCAATTGGATCTGTGTGGGCAGAGCCTAGGATTCTGTGTGCAGGCCCCAAGGTCCGCAGGCATGGATCAGATTACAGCATCAGGCTCTTTTGGGGCATATATTCTGTCAGCTCACTGCTTTACTAAGTTGAAATAACAACTGATTGTGGTAGTCAAAACGGAGAAAAGATGTTCTGAGAAATTTGAAGAGATGAATTTAACAAGCAGGGTTCGTCACCTGGCTGATTTTTAACTGGCCTGGCTGGTTTTCGTACTGCCTGGCCAGTGAAAAGATTTAATATGCTGGTTTTTTTTCACTTGGGACCAACATTCCTCATAAGCTGTGTGCACACGCAGGATCTTGTAACTACTGCGTGGCTCCTGCCAGCACTGGGAAGCAGGACAGACCTAAGGCTCATCAGCAGGGAGGGGACGATAGAAAAAACCCCTTACCTCAGCCCTCGAGGGATCCCCTCCTGCGTCTTGGAGATGCCAACCCTATTAAAAAGGCAAGGGAACAGGAAGGGTGTCTCAGAAGACAGGAAGATGAAAGTTAGAAAACTTTCTCATACTTTTACAGGAAGCTTAGAGGGAAACTGAAGTTATGAAAACAGTATTGATGGACATTCCTGCTAACAGTGAAAATGAAAGTCTTTGAAAACCCCACGAAGTAAAAATTCATGACCTAGGAAATAAACTCAAATTAAGAAATACAAACTTGACAGGGGCTTCCTGTGGATACGGAGATGAGGGAGGTAGCAATGGGTTCTCTCAAGAAAAGGATAATGAAGTTTCAGGAGTTGGGTTATTTGTTTCTCTCCTGTAACGCATCACAGCATGAAGGACTCCTTGGCAAGGCTAATCAGGCAATAACCCACCCCGCTATCTGTGGAGGGTGCAACTTTTGGAATCAGGTTATTACTCACATCGCTCTCATCTACGGGACTAGAACTTGCTTTACTCAGATTACAGAGAACTGTTTGGTTTACAAGAGATTTTTCAAGCAGAAGAATCCAGCCCCCGCATTCTGGCAGAACCAATTTAAGTCATTCGGGAACCCATAATTAGCTTGGAATCTTGAGATGTAAGATTGGTTTAGTTCATTTCCCTGCCAATGCAGGCTGGATTTCTGTTGTACATTTAATAGCACTTTGTCCAGTCTGATTTTAAAATGTGTCAAGTGATGGGATTTCTACCACTCTACTTGGGAGATTGTTCCACAGGCTAACAGATCTCACTATCAGGAAGTTTTCACTGATACAGAGTCTCAATTTTCATTAATGTCATCCTATTACTCCTCGTTAAACTCCTTTAAATTATGCTAGACAATTCCATTCTTGGTGTTTAACCCTTAATATATTTGAAGATTTATATGCACCGTGCGCTGTAGTCATCATTTAGCCAGGCTAAATATATTTAACCCATCCTCTCCAATCAATCAATCCGGCCTCCTATTTTTTGTTGCTCTTCTCAGCCCGGTTCTATTTTGGCATAGACATTTATGAATTATCACGTATAAGAAAGACCTGAATGTTGTGCAGTTTCATTCTGGTGAACAGGGGATTGAGATATTGTAGGCTGCTGGCATCCACCCACTTGAAACACACCGATACAACACTCCATCTCTTCCCCACACCCCAGAAACTTCCTGGAGTTTGCCTTTAATTATTAATGTAACAAATTTCTAAGACAGAATTGTACTTACAAATATAAACCTTAACTCCAAAGTGGGCTGATTTGGGGCTCTCTGAAGGACCTTCTTCCCTGTCTTCTAGCTCTTCTATTTCTCAGAGCTGTTTGATGGTAATGAGATCCATCTCATCTGGCTACCAGGGTGAGTCAGCAGACTAGCTCTGTATTTTTCTACAGAGTCCTACAACCTGACACACTGTTACACAGTACTTTGGTAGGGGCCACATCTTGTTGTTTCCAGGAGTTTTAATATTTTTCACTTTGAAAGTGTATTACACCAGGGAAAAAACCCCACATTTAATTATGATGCCATGGAGCAGAAAGGCAGAAGCAGCAAGATGAGACCACATGTTATCCAAGTTGTGAGCCATTAAAAATACCCAATGTCATAATTGTTGTTCTATAGCAGTATATTGAATTTTATACAGCCAGCAGCATTTCTTGTAAATAATGAACAACAATTCCATGAAACACAGCTCAAAAAAAGCATCAGTCACATAACACAAAAACCATCCTGCCAAGGGCAGTGGGAACGGGCCCTGCCACTTGGATAGATGGCAAGCTGTAAGATTTCAGTTAGCTGCACCTTTGTATTCTTACAGATCTCTGACTCAAACTTGTAACATTCAGCTTTTCACACTTTCCTTCCTTTTGAGACTCCCCAGACACTTAGGACACCTGAAGGTTCTAATCCACCATATGCTTCACTTGATTTCTGAATTGCACTTCAGCTTTCCTGTTCCAAGTAGTCATCCTTCAAACAAAAAAGCTTCAGCAGAAAAAAGATTCATCTGCAGCACATGGTTCTAGCCCAAAGGACACATACAAATTATGTCAGACTCAGTGCTCTGAACATTAATCTACCTTAACCCACTTCCTTCACATTTCAAATCAGCAAAACTCCTTGAGGCTTTGACACCACTAGCTCCGAATGTGTTAAAAGGTTAACAAATCCAATAGGTCCTGCATTACCTATACCCGCACTGAGTTTTATTCCATGAAACAGGTTAATATCATTATAGTAGAGGCCGCACTTGGGTGGGCTACTTAAAAAAAAAAAAAAAAGTATGCAAATCCTCAAAGTCTTGAAGCAGAAGACTAGTTCATAGTTCATCAAAACTAGAAAGCCTCAATACATCAGTTTGACATTGAAATGCAGGATTGCAATGGAATGTTTTGAGGATGTCAAAGCAACAGCAAATCATCGGAAAGAACTGAGGTTTAAGAAGAGTGTTTTGAAGGAATTTCCTCATTGCTAGAGAAACCAACCATCCCTAAATCGTAAAATGTTTGAATGCCTCATGCACACAGAGAAATTAAATGATTTGGAGGAAATGACAAACCTTCGGCACTTAGGATAAAAAGCCTGAGACTTCACGAGTCCATAAAGAGCTCTATCAAGATACTTCTATGGCAGGTGACGCAAGCATTGCCATCTAACCGCTAACGCTATGTGAGCATTTACTATTTGTATTACTGTCGTTCCAGGAGTCCTAGTCATGGAACAGGTTCCCATTGTGCTAGGTACTGTACAAACACAGAACAAAAGGCATTTCTCCATCTTGACTGAATAAAAAATAAAGATGGACCCCAAGAAATAAAAGATTTTTTACTAAGCTAATGAAAACTGCAATGCAACTAAAACTGAAGGAGTTTTCAAGGGAAAGTATCTGACAAAGAAAATAAAGCAAAGCAAGCGCCTCTTTCAAACACTGAATGCCACATACATTAGCGTGGAGATGTGTACCACAAACCAACTCAGGTTGTGATTTTGTTAGATCTGAGAAGCTAAACCTGGCCAGACAAGGTTAACAACACAGTGTTCAAGGCTAGAAGGGACCATCACATTATCTAGTCTGGCCTCCTGTATATTACAGCCATTAAACTCCACCCAGTTACCCCTGTATTGAGCCAGCAAACTGCATTATATTAAAGTATTACAGCCCTCAGAAAATCAAACTCTTGTGTGCCACAGGCCGAGAATAGAAGGGACTGAGGTGGACCAATGTTGGAGGACGTTGCAATGGCAGGGAATTTATTTGGTGAGATATACCCAGATGATCCTAGCAGGTGCCACGTGCCCCATACTGCAGAGGAAAGCGAAAAAGCCCAAGGTCTCTGCCAAGATGCCCTAGGGAAAAATTCCTTCTTGTCTCCAAAAATGCCAATCATTTTTACCCTGAGCATATGAGCAAGACCCACCAGCCAGGCATCTGAGAAAGATTACTATTCTCTGTACCACTTCAGAACATAAGCCCACCCCATTTGGTGTCCCTTCTCCAGCCATGGCCTTCACTGAAATTTCAGAGGAAGGAAAAAACAAACACACCCCAGCACACACCAAGGGAAGCCCAGAATCATACGATTCAGGAAGTAAAGGCAGTGATTCACGTAGGTGACATTTTTGTTTCAGAGTCAATAAACCCCTATTGTGATAGAGAGCATTGTACTCTTGGGGTGGCCTGAGACCAGGGTCCTGACCACTTGCAATCTTTAAAGTTCCTAATGGACTTTTCTCAAGAGTAGGGGGTACTAGCGTGTGTTCTGAGTGATTACATTTTGTCTTATTTTACCTCCAGTTTGAGTGGGAGCGAGTATACTGCTTCATTTTGTATCCTAAACAGCAGTGTACTCTGTTCAACATCCAACGTGTTCTACTCCAGATGTGGCTGCTGGTGATTATTATATAGTTTGTAGCATGCTTGAAAATCCTTCAGGATGAAAGACAAGCAAGATCATCATCATCATCACTTCAATGATTTTGTACCATTTTCTTCCTCTAAACACACATACAAAACTTATTTAGAATTCTGAAAAAATAAGTCACTTCATTTAAATTAATTTATTTTTAGAATATCCCTTTTAATCCTGCATGCATTTTTAGCACAAAAATTGAATTTTATCAGAGCCTCCTTTGTAAAAGTTAGTACTTTACGTATAGAAAAGTGGCTGTTTCAACAGTTCCTTTGTTGCATATCCCATGTCTGCTAAATCTTGACAACACTGTCAGTCAGTGACCGACATAAAGTTCAATAAAAAAAGTTTACTGAATATCCTCTGTTTAATGTAAACAAGGCAGGAGGCAAAATAAAAAGTGTATATAGAGAGAGTAATTATTTTACAGGGCACAGAAAATATTATTAGTGATCATGGTTGGAAAGCCCTGTATGATATGCATTATATATGTCTGGATTTATCATACAACCCAAAGTACTATGCAATCTGTAGATTTTACATAGTACTTCATTGTAACATTTCTCTAAGACAAAAAATAATGTACTTCATAATTGAATGGTAACTGTATTCATACAGCAATGCATGGTAGGAAATTACCATGTATTTACAAAGCAATTCCATGATTACTTGTGCCCGGTAAAATCAAGTGTAACAATCTTTACACTAGCAATAGTGTAAGCAAGCTCAGGATTTCAGTCCTTATAGATATATAGGTGATGTACAACCAGACTGAAGCTGTGTATCAAATCACAGCTCCCATATTGCACGAATGAATACATTATACGAACATTACATAGACAAGATTTGAATACTAGGAAGATTACAATCATAATGGAAATAGACTAAGGACAAACTTCTGTTCTAGCAGATGTAGCATGTTGCTTATTACAAAAGTTTCTACATCAGAGTCTAAATCAAATACATACAATAAATGGCAGAAAAATAAAAACGTGTCCCTATTTACAAAAATGTGCATCAGGGTAAAAATGCAGTTCGAATTTGCTTACTTAACCACAATTATCCCAGTATTTTCCCCTCAAATATTTTTCCAAAGCTGATCAACACCGGCAGTTCCCATTGACACTGGAAAGATTTGCGGGTGCTCTGAACTTCTGAGTATCAGGCCATGTTTCTCAGGTGTCCACTTGTGGGTAATAAATAACCGCGCACACGCACACACACACACACACAGGTCAACTCAATGACATGCATAGATTCAATGAGTAAAAATATGGAGTTGAACTAATTTTTACTTTTAAAAATAAAAGTGCATAAAAACCAAGAAACAAAATTAAACTATTTCCATCTCTTAAGGAAGAGTCAATCGCTTTTACAAAAATAAAAGTCACGGTCACAATTTATGGTAATTATTGTAAGCAGCACCTATACAAACCAGAAGGACTCAAGCTTTTCCTAGCATTGCTTCACTTGCTATCAAGACGGATCAGCTTTTTATAATTTGTGGCCTGAATAATATTTGGTTTGTGAAATAATATCACCATGGCTACTAAACACACTGAAGACTGAATGCTAGACAATTACATCTTGAATTTAAGAATATTTATAGTGATTTCTTATTGTTCAACTGCAAGCATTAAACAATTGGGCTTCTAGCTAGGTAAATCATTTTGCATTTAAAAACTACAGACTCTGCAGTTATCCTTGCATAAACTAACTGATTCAATCCCTTACTGTGTAATTAGCTCCGATAGCAGCAACTGATTAAAAAAAATTAAATGATGTTCATGTCTCCATCTGAGATCCTGCACCTCTGACATGGATTTATACCTATCATATTGTTTGGAATGCTCTAATGTGGATTTTGTTTTTTCTCACTCTCATTTTTCATAGCATTATGTCTGCTACAGTTTACATTGCAAATGGGACTTTAGGAGTATTCTAAATATCAGAGGTGTGTTTTTTTTAATCAATAATGAAAACAGGATTAAATTTTGCAGCAAGTGTAATTAAACTCAAGCTAAAACCTAAAACAACGAAGGCCTGATTCAGCAAAGCATTTAAGAACATGCATAACTCCACTGCTGTTCAGTACAACACTTAAACACTAGCTTAACTTCAAGTGTTTTCCTAACACATATTCATTTTAAATGGGTCTTAAGTAAATGCTTAACTTTAAGCTCATGCTTAAGTGCTTTGCAGAACCGGGGCCTAAATTATCAAAAATGTATGCATTAAACATAAATCTACACACATACATACTTTTTTATACTGTGTGTACAGGCAGGTACATTATATTAATGAAGCTTCTCAAAATGGATCATTTGTAGTACACATTGCACTGAAAAAAAAAAATCACTTGCTACTTTCCAAATACCATGTAAAGAATGGGAATGAAGAGATTCATTCTATTTTACTAAGCTATTTTGATATGAAAACATTGGGCCACATTCAGCAAAGCTGGTGCATATGGCTGCTAAGTCCCAGGTTCCTGCTGCTACCCACTCTTGAAAACATCTTTCATTCTAGCTGAAGTGCTAGAGTTCTGTTGATGGGAGGACCTGTAGGGAGCTACTGAATCATCTTACTCCCTGGCCACAGCCACTTTTGGGCAATGCTTTTTCTCTTTTGGAGTGGTACTCCACATTTCTATCTGCCTGTAACCCTGTAATTTTCACCAGCAGGACCCTCCACTGGAGTTTATGCTGTGAATAAGTTGTGAATTTAGCCCATTAACTGTGAGAACGTTCAATTTTGTTGGACAAGCCACCTGGTAACTTCAGGAGTTGTTCAAAATCCAGATTCCATAAATGTAAAAAACAAACAGACATCAAAATCATGGAGGGCCAGATTCTGATCCCAGTTACGCTCATGGAAATCAGGAGGAATGCTACTGACTGACTATATTAGTCCAGATTTACACTGAAATGAGATCAGAAACTGACACTCACTGTCCAACAGGGTATTAAAAAAGACAAAGAAATGGAATATGAACATTAAGGGCTCAATCCTGCTTGGTGTGTCTGTGCTACTGTGTCAATATGAAGGTATTCTCCTGTGTAACCAGGCAGGCAGGTCTCTCTACAGAGATCACCAAGAGTGATATGAAGGTTAAGGAGCACATTCAGCCCTTCCAGCCTGCTAGCACTTCAATGCTGACGTCAGTAGCAAGTGCTAGCTGCAGTCATTCAGGAGGAACAGTAGCAAAGTATGCTAGAGTATCCTTGGCCTGCAATGGAAATTCCTGCTCTGGCTGGTAGAATTAATGTTGCAAAGAATGCACTGGGGAACATCTTTGCATCCCAGTGTTGTGAAAACCAGTGGAGAATTTTGGTCCTAAATATTGCTGCTGCCCAAAACGGTATCAGTCACTCTTTTGTCTGGACACTATGGTTACGTTCAGACAAGCAATAAAACATTTTAAAAATAACAGAACATTTACACTGCCAATTTTCAAGGCACAAAATATTCTTAAACCAATGTTAAATAGCATTTAAAAAAATACTGGTTTTAGCAACTACTATTAATGACCTGTATAACAGCATCCTTGTAAAGATGACATGGATCAAACAAACTGGAGCTCACATACAAAAATCTAAGGCAAGTCTAGTTACACAGCTGAATTCAGGAGAAATCATTTGGAAAGACAAAGAGCACAGCACTAGAAACATGCATACTTAGGATATGATCGTTGTCTACATACAGGCCCTGATTCACCAACGTATAATTTCATTAATATAAGGAATTACATCAGTCTAAAACTGGAATAACACAGTGATGAATCAGAATTCACCAGCCCAGAATTCACTACAATATAAGAAGATTCACAAAAGTAGAATTCATCCCACATGGATCATATCACACTACATATGCATTCGCAGGTCTTTTCATCCTCTCTCCAATGTTTTAGATGGGATCACTTGTATCTACACATGCTGCTTTACTCTTTTCCTTTCATATTTTCAACTGAAGAGAAAAAACTTATGAAAACATTAGAGAAATAGCTTGATATTTTAAAAAGCAATAGCGATCACAAAAGACAATTTAAGTATATGAGCCCCAGAGCATATCAAAAATCCTTACCACCTAAAATGTTGTTAAAATAATGGCATGGTAACCAAAGTTCTGAAGTTCGTGGCTCTTCAGACATTTTTTTCAGCTCTTCAAACAGTGACTGGAAATGTTATGTTTTGTCTGCCCTGAAGTCCCTTTGATTGCATCCTGGGTTCAATGTCCATTTGATTACATCTCCATCAGAGTGCAGAGAGTGCCAAGAAATCATGAACAGTGACCAAGAACTTGCCCTCCACTGCCATTCATAACAACTGTCAAATTATATCAACCCTTTGTTAGGAGACTCTCTCTCTTCTTGTCTGGTGGAATCAATAGTCTTTTTTGACTGAAACACACTCGATTTTGTAGCCCAGTCACTTCAAGTGGCTGCTTAGGGTGTAGATGAGGCATGGTATTTCACAAATGCAATCGCTGCTAGCTCTTTACAGAACTCTTCCAGTACAATCACGCCCTCCAGCAATGTCATGTGGTCAATACTGGGAAAGGAAAAAACAACAGGAGCTAAGAAGAAGCCGCACACGAAAACAGTTTGTGTGGAGGATTTGCAATTTATTTACTTACATGGGCCCTTCAGGCTCCAATCCAAGCAGACGCTTTCTGACCAGCAGAAGTTTGGGAGTGAAATCCGGTATGCGCTGGATTCTCACCATAAGATCTCCAACAACCTGCAAATCACACAGAGGCGAAGTAGTAGTATATGAAGTGAAAGCCAAATAAAGAGACAGCCAATGAGAGTTCAAATAATGATCAATTTACAAGGTTGTAATTCATCTTCACAATTGCCCAACATGGGTGAGGGATATTCAGAATCTTTCTGCCACTGAATCCTCAGACTCAGCCTGATCTAGTTTGCCAGCCATCTACAGCATACCCTCATGTTATTTTAGAGTGTCATGGCAACAGGGCAGCTTGCCCCTGGGCTGGAGAGCCTGGGGCTAAGCCAGTGCTGATTACAAGATGAGCCTCAGCTGAGAGGAATCAAATGCTTCCAATAAAAAAGGCAGCAGGAAGCTGCAGGCGGTTGTATAGTTCAGACTTCCCAAGGCAGGAAGCTTGGTTAGTAACCCGAGAAAGCTCAGGAGACTGTGTGGACCTGGGACTGGTGAGGAGGAGCAGCTACAAGGAGCAAGTTTGGCTCCTTCAGAGCCCTAGCCAGAAGGACAGCAAAGCCTGCGAGTGACAGCAAAGAGAGCTCAAAGGAAGAGCAGAGCTAGAAGGGGACTGCAAAGTGAAGCTGCAGGGAGAGAGGGTCTCCTGAAGTGGTCCCCGAGGAAGGGACAGTCCTTCCGGGAGGAAGGGCTATGCCCTGTTTAAGGGTGGGTGGAGATTTCTTATGTGTTTGTTTTGGGCAACTTTGTTAACTTAATTAAAAACCCAGACCCCATGAAGGGCTCTGACGTTGCTTAGAGAGCCCTGAGTAAGGGGAAAGAGGGGCAGGGCACTGCAGAGGCCATGAGGGAGCACTTGGGTGGCAGCCATCACACTACAGTCATCTTCACATAACACGATGCCCCTGCTGGGTGGAGGAACTGAACTTGGGGATCTCTGAATCTAAAATCATGTGCCTTTGGGTTGTACAGACTCGTAAACCAATTTGTAACCTAGTCACTAGACAGTGTTAGTGCATAAGAACTAAAAACATTAGTAGGACCTAGAGATGTGTGAACAATTGATGAACAGAGACTTGAAGTCCCAATAACTGTAGGCCCAATTCACTGCTCTACGAATGGGTGGAACTCTGTTGACTCCACAGTTATATTAGTGGTGAATTTGGCTCCCTAAATATTGGTACAGGAAACTAGCCAATAGCTTATTGGCTTTAGGGACTGCAGAAGGGGTGATGGACACCATCTTGTGCAAAAACCTAGTTCGAGCAGCTTACGTTGGTGTTTGACCACGCAACAGTGGCTTAAATCAAATCAAGTAAAAGAAGCCAGAGGCCATAAACGTAACATAAACAAGTCAAAAAGCCCTTGGCCCTCAGGGCTTCTATCTCATCTACCTCCCTTGTGCTTCCAGGGGGTTCTAAATCTCTCAGCGGTAGCATGGTGCTAGCTCCTCTGGCAGAGAGTCGTTGCTCCCTGGACGTCTCAAGCTCTTCTGCCCCAGCTCCTTTTCATCCTCTTTCTTTATATGTGGGCATGCAGTGATTAGCTACAGCCATTGGGGACCAGGTCTCTTCATAACTGACATTTCTCAGAGGATCCCCAGTGGAGCTGGTTTTGCTGTCTGCAGGCAGGAGGGTTCTTAACATGTTCCTGCCTGTGTTTTGTGTGTGGTTTGCAGACCTCATCATACCCGGTATTAGAGGGAGAGATGAGATCAGAGGGAGATATGGGAGACTTGAGGTAAGTATCGCAATTTTATAGTGGACATGGATCGGCAGTAGGGTTACAGGTAGGACAGGATGAATGAATCAGGCTTGAAGGGGAGATGATGATATGCTGTAGCATTCCATCCAAAAGCACAGCATGTTCAGGAGTGTAATTGACTTGTGCCTCAATAAAACCAGCTCTTTCACAATCCAGTTCTAGTGCAGACATATGCCTGTACTTATGGCATTACAGGACACTGCCATGTCAATGATTCCAACAGGATCCATTCAGAATTAAAACAACTTTATTTCAGGATTAAGGGCAAAACCTTGAAAGAAATCATTTTACACCCACATCTTTGAAACTCAGCAAACATGGCAAGTAAAAGAATTTCAGAGACCAATGGAGAATAAATGGATTTACTGAAAAGTGTATTCTCCAGTGTTATTTGGTATGAAAATCCATATTCAGTGCTTTAAAAAAAAAGAAAAGTATTTTCCTTTCAACAGACTAGACAGTTGCCATACTAAAGCCAAAATTACCCTCCTTTAGCATTCATTACAAAGCTATTAAGTTTATCACCACTGTAGCCACATATAAATGTTAGTTGGTCGTTTACTCACCCTGACAATAACGGAAAAGAGAGATCGACAGCCTGAAGCCAGATTTACATAGGGATCCAAAAGGTATTCGTGGATGTGTGGATGGGGAAACAGGGAGAGTTTGGACAACACTGATGTAACTTGTAAATTTACATCGTATGGCTGCGAACAGACAAGAGGACATTATTTGTTATTTTCATTACGACTCCCTCTTCGTCTACCCCATGCTTATGCAGCTACTTTCCTCTAAATCATAGGTATCAAGTCAGACCCAAATCCTCCCATCCCCACAACAGCCTCACAACTGAGGTGTATCAGCCCTGGACTTTCCCGCTCTTGCAAGCTGCATCATTACCTAATGTATTCGATGCAGGAGATGAGGCTGGCTACAGAGTAGTGCTACGCCCTAGCTGCAGTATATACATGCTCTCAAGATCTGATCACTAATAAATTGTCATAACAGAAGAAACTGAGCAACAGATTACATGGTAATGGGAACCATATAAAGTCCTAAGATAGGTAGATAAATAACTAAACTAAACTTTTCCTCACAATAATAAACAAATGATCAGTGTCAAAAAGATTTCTAAATAAAATAAACGAAGCTCACAACACTTGCCAAGATAGAATCATGCTGCAGTGGGAAAAAAACCCAGAATGAATGGCTGCAGAGTTACCACTTACAGAAGTACTGTTGGCATTAACTGTGTATCAGACCATCAAAGCGGTTGAGAAACCCATCAGAAAATCTCTGATCACAGCCAGAATGATACGGAGTGAGAGTGTTTACCAGCTGCCCCACAGTTAGTGAGAATT
The DNA here is from genome assembly GCA_003942145.1 of Platysternon megacephalum. Lineage (NCBI taxonomy): Eukaryota > Metazoa > Chordata > Testudines > Platysternidae > Platysternon > Platysternon megacephalum. The sequence goes on from QXTE01000048.1 coordinate 6,662,444, forward strand.
CTCAGGAAAGTCAGGAGACAACTAACAATAACCATGTGCTGAGGTAGCAATTACAGAGGCTGTTTATAGAAGCTGTTGCTGTCAAAACTAGAGGGAGTATTGTGATACTTGGGCCTGCAAATGTGCCCTAATTGTGAGCTCAACTGTACAAAGTGAGTGAAAGTTCATAAAATGCCACAATAACCTATAACAGTGGTCCCCAACCTTTTTCATCTGGCCACGGAGGACCGTGGCGGCGGACGAGCATCCGCAGAAATGCCGCCGACAAGCGGCAACGTCAATAGGTGTCGCCGCCGAAACGCCGCCGAAAATCAGCGGCATTTCGGTGGCGACGCCTATTGACGTTGCTGCTTGTCGGCGGCATTTCGGTGGATGCTCGTCCACCGGCCAGTACGCGGGTGCACTTAGACGCCCCGGAGGGCACCATGGCGCCCGCAGGCACCGCATTGGGGACCCCTGACCTATAACAACAAATATTGATGGGAAAAGGTACAAAAACAAGACAAATTCAATTAGACCAAACAAAAAGGCTTTCTGATATAACTCAAGAACTGTATTAAGATAATAACTGGTAAATAAAAACAGTGAGAGATCAGAAATCAATGAACCAAAATTGTGTCAGAAATTAGGCCTAATATGTGGACAAAAGAATAAGGGGATGGGCTATTCTACTCTCATCACTCCCCTTCGCTGCTCTTCAAGAGAGAGACTTTGGGGATAAAAACTAGCTACTGGAGCAAGCTTTACCATCATGGCTGCCATCCCCACCATCTCCTGGGAGCATGGATCTTCATCCTAATCCTGACCAAACCCAGTTAGAGAGGGAGCCAGATGACATCGCCACCTGCTCCAGCTCAATCCCGAATACTACTTGGGGCATGAGACCTTGTCACTCCCCACCCTCCCCAGTGTCTTCTTTTCCTCCCCACACTTCTCCTTTTGCCTTCTGTCTAATAAGACTCTGGCTCAGCCAGCCAAGACTGCATATTTTGCAACAGTGTTGTAAGCCTGTGACCAGAAACAGGCAGCTAAAAGCAATGCCCTACCTAAACAGATCTATGCTGATACAAATTTCCCAGGTCTCCCGGTGGCTGATAAGACCATGTGCTGGGCCTGTGTTTGTCCAGCAGTGAGACTGCAAGTGAGAGTCAACAGCAGAGACAGAAACTGCATTTTTTCTCTTTGCTGCATCATTAATAAAAGGTTAAAAGGATGTTTAATGGAGTGTTTTCCATGGTACTAAGCAGGCTGAGGTCTCTGTATATCAAATCTTGTTGAATGCCGTTTAATGTTGGACAGTTTCAGGTCAGATTAACACCTTTGACTCTCTGGACCCATTTGTTCCATCAAAATGAATACGACTGTATGAAAAACAGGAAGAAGGAACCTAGAGGTGCAAAGAGGAGTTCTGTTACAGCAAAATAAATGGTGGTGTGTGGTTGTAGCTTAATACAAGGCAGGACTGTTTAGTGGTGAATTAGGAGGTTTTTCCTAGCTCACTTTTAGGAGCCAACCTTGTGGAAGTATTGAGCACCCTCAGCTTCCACTGAAGCCAATGGCAGGTATGGGCACTTAGCACCTTGCAGAACTGATCCATAATATTTTGGGTTAATTTACATCTTTAGTAACAGATTTAGATTCTGTTTCAGAGTGTGTGTGTGCGTGCCTACATATGACAAAGCTCTGATCTTGTCTCCGTGGGTCCCGCGTTTCCTGGCGGATTTCGCTAGCCTCAGAGGCTCAGTGTGACCCTCCACGTAGCCCTTCTCTCTCTCTAGAGGCAAGGGTCACAGCCTACTGAGCCATTTTCATCATCAGCCAGCAAGGGAGGTGAGAAGCTATCCTCCCTTGTATAGTCTCTGTTGTCTCCCAGTCCCTGTGATTAATCGGGGGGGAAGGGGGGAATGAAAGGGGGGAGCCCAGGCCCACCCTCTACTCCGGGCTCCAGCCCAGGGACCCTAATAGTATCAGCTATGGTAGCTGACTTTTTAGAAACAGGACACGTACAATTCCCTGGGCCACTTCCCCACAGCAGCCCCCACTTCCTCAGTATTTACTTCACCCTTACCTCAGGGCCTCCTCCTTCCTTGTGCCTGATATGGTTTGCAATGCTCAGTCTCTCCAACAGTGTGGCCTCCTCCTCCAGCTCCTGACACCCCCCGCCCCACACCTGACTAACTGGGAGGCTTTTAACTAGTTTCAGCCAGCCCCTGATTGGCTTCAGGTGTCCCAATCAACCTAGCTGCCCTCCCTGCCTTCTGGAAAGATCTTAATTGGCCCCAGATGTCTTAATTGACCTGGAGCAGCTGCCATTTGCTTATCTTGGTAACAGGGATTTGTTTAGCCTGTGGCTAATATATCTGTCTCCCACTACTTTACTATAGCCATCTGGCCTTGCCCCGTCACAATATATAATTTAAATATCTGGATACCATTCAATGTTCGTGGATTTAAATACTCTTCTCTGGAAGGAGGTGTTTTTGGGTTGTTTTTTTTAAAACCACACATACGGTTTGAAGTCTCAGAATTCTCTCTAAAACTTGTTTAACATACAGATGTGCATCTTGGACTGCATCCTCCAACAAATACACGCCATTATCAGCATTTTGCATTCTAGTGGGCATCTTTCAGCCTGAATTTTAGATAAACACTTTAAAATCACGGTCATCTTTGTTTTCAGGCAGTACTCAAACTACTTGTTTTATTTTAATCTGAAATCACAAGTCAGCTATCATTCCTATGGCCCCGTTTCTAATTTAAGGGAGAGATGATTTTATATGCAATGCAAATGATAAATAATAATAAGCGTGCAATGGGAATTATTTTTCTACCTCAGCCTCCATCTGTAAAATGTTGATAATGATACTTGGCCTACTTTGTAAACAGCTGCAAGATCTCTTGGTGAAAAGTGCTATAAAAGAGCTAGGTCCTATGATTAATATTATTTGGAGGATTGCTGCACCTGCATGGAGCACTGTTGATTTCAGTGCCGGATCAGTGTCCAAAATCTTTGTAGTTCGAGCTCAGCCTTGGGTTAAATCAGGTTGAGAATTTCAGAATCCCCAGGTGAGAACACAGTTTATGCCCCATTCTTTGGGAATAGCTGTTAAAGAAGTATCTATTAAAGAAATAGCATAGAATCTCTCTAGAATAAGATTAAAGTGCTGTTGACTTTTCCTCAATGACTACTAACTACATTGACACACACATTAGAAAGACAGGGACAGGAAAATGTGAAATACAAAACCATGTTTATGGCTTGAACTGTATTTATCTTCCTTCACTTTTATTCTGTACTAGGAAGAACACCCACAGGTAGCCAGGCCATCTAGTGACAGCACCAAGTACTGCAAGTTGGAGTAGAAGGTTTGGATGTGGGGCTAGGAAACCTCCATGACCAGTCCCTTGTGGAGGAAGTATTTTGTGCTGCTTTCTAGTGACCTTTTTACCCCAACCAAACCCTAACCAAATGCAAAAGGCAGCACTGTTGAGTACTGAAGGAAGCTCCAGCCTTCCTTGATAAGAAAGATTTTCAGGGAAAAGGATGTAATCAATGGGTAGCTTTAAGAGGATTCCCTCAGCCCACAAAGCGAATCCATTTCCATGAAGCCTGTATCTTCATCACAGCTTTTATTTGTTCATGGTGCTTATTCCTCAGCTAGTGATTATCTCCACGCAGGAATCCCATTGGGAGAGAGGTGATATTCTAACTCAGCACACAAATCTCAAAACAGTTGGATGATCTGTCTAAAATGATTGGCAGTGGAATACTTAATGCTGACATTTTAAATGTCATCATTATACTTCAGAGATAATACCCTACTGAAGTGTGAGGGACCAGTTAACACCTCTCTCCTATGTTTTTATCACGTGCCATTCAAAGGGGGATTCAAGTACCTTACAGATTAGTTGAAATAAATGTACGAACTTCTTTGTTCTCTCTCGAACCCTAGCCAATGGGAGTTATATTTGTCTATCAGCCTCCATCTGTAAGATGGGGATACTGGTTGGTACTTGCCTTCCTTTGTAAACAGCTTTAGGAGACGCTGTGTAAGAGCTAGGTATTAGGATGATTATAATCTGGAGGTAGTGTTCTTGTGGGACAGGCAAGTCCAAATGTGATTTACATGTCATTCTGAAGGCCCAAATGTTCATGCTCTATGTTCACCCTGATTTCTTGAAGAAGCAAATTCCACAAGGTGCCACAAGTACTCCTGTTCTTTTTGCTGATACAGACTAACACGGCTGCTACTCTGAAACCTGAAATTCCACAGTGTGAGCCCAGCTACTGTCAAAGCTCACAAGTTTCCAGTGCCCGCATCTCCCTCTTGAGGTTGACAGTTCCACTGCTGCAGAGGAATGGAGCTGCTGTGGGAAGTCCTTGGTCATCTGAGCCACTGAATCCCATGGAGGGCTCTGAAGAGAAGAGGACTGAAACCTTGAATATAACCCAGTATTCAATGAGGAGACAGTGAAGCGCAGGCGTGATGTGCTCTCAGCAGGCTGGGCTGCTCAGACAGAGACAGACTGCTGAGTTTTGAACTAGCTGGAACTCTAAGGGCGGTAGTTTCTTCTCACAGAACTATTGTTTCTGTCTCCTTGTCGGCAGACTCAGTAAGAGCTGCATCAAGTAAGAGCCAAAACAATTTTTTTCACAACCACAAGAGCTACAAACGTAATATTTTAAATGACATTTTAAGTGCGTCAGGAACAAATGGGCCTACCGGAGAACTGCTTCTATGATATACCTGCCAGAAGCCGCTCAATCCAACCCATTTCTACAGCAAACAAAGCTTTCTAACTGCAGGAAGGGAAGAAAACACAGGCCCAGATAAGCTTTTAAGAAACAAAGAGCCTAGCCTCATGCAAGCATACTGTATATTACTAACAAGGGGCTGCAGAGTGGTCCAGTGGACAGACCCACTGGACTGGGACTGAGGAGATCTGGATTCTATTCTACTACCAGCTCTGCCACTGGCCTGCTTGGGGAACCTTGGGCAAGTCACTTCACCTCTCTGTCCCTCAACTGCCTCATCTGTTAATGAAGATCATGACACTTGTGACATATTGCAATGCCATGCAGTATCTTTGGGGACCACTGTATTAAATTTATAGATGGTTTATATACAATTGTGTTCTACTCCTTGGGGAAGAGTTACCACAGCTCTTCCAGGAACTAAAATCAGTAAGGGGTAATTACCCTTGGGACTGTTGACAACTCCAAAAAAGCAGCACCCCTTGGGGTAGTTTGTATATACTGGTTCAGGCTGGGTTTTCCAAGGTGCGTCTACACTGCATCTGGGAGTGAACACCCACGCAAACTTGTGCACGCAGGGTTTGAGCTAGTGCACTAAAAGCAGCAGTGTGGACATGGCAGTCTGAGTTGGAGCTCGGACCCTCAAGCCTAGGGGGTCAGGTGGGCTTGAGAGCCTGAGCTGCTACCCAAGGTGCCATGTCCACATTGCTATTTTTAGTGTGCAAGCTCAAGCCTTGCTAGTGCGAGTCTGTCTACCTGGGCTGGGAGGCTCGGTCCCAGCTGCAGCTTGGAAATACCTTAAGAGACTAGGAAACAACGAAAGGGCTTTTGATAGAAAATGATGATCTTGAACTGACTTGTGGTCTTCCTTTTGATTCAACAAACTCACAGGACCTTGGGGGATCCCAGCGCTTGCTGAAGGGTTGGAGAGACCGACACTTCCCAGAGCCCATTGCTGGAATGGGGGGTGACCGCTGGTAAGCTTTTAGTAAGCATGCAGGGACTTTTATTGCTTTTATCTTAAAAATAAATGCACTCTGCTGAGAAAGATCTGTGTGGTACACTGTTCATTGCCCTTGGAGAGAAAGCAATGCATAGGTGCTGGCCATTAGGCAGAACCACTTGCTGGGGATATCAGAGTATAAGGCAGGGACTGTGCAGCCTGAAAAACCAGGGTGAGATGGGAATGGGACCATGGTCCCTGCCCAGAGACAGGTGATGGCTGGAGTTCTGAGACAGGTGACGGCTGGAGTTCTGAGACCTGCCAGGGCGCTACTGGAATGGACCATGGAGGGGGTATTCAGGTGCAGTTACCCCTGAAACTGCAACAATATTTACCTCCTTTGTAAAGCAATTTGATATCGACTCATGAAGAGTGCTATATAAAAGCTATGGATTAATTTATTATGATAACAAAGCCTAAAGGAAAACTAACACAATCTGTAAGCAGACCTGAATGTTTTGCTAAACTTGTCATTTGAGGTGGACCTTTAAATAACCATACACCATATCAAATCTGTCACTTTCATCTGACTTGACAGAACCAACATTTTATTTTTCTGGGTTACATTAGCACTTCACTATGAATTATCCCCAGGGCAAGTTTCAATTTGCCTTTAAGTGTGGGCTTTTTGGTAGGAAATAGCTTTAGCAATTCACTTTTGCTGGCAGACTGAGGCAGTTTGTTTTAATTCTTTTGGAGTCAAGTATTGTTTTTAACACCACAGACCGTGACATCTTGCCTGACTAACTCAGAAATTGTGCCATGCTGACAGGTACTATATCAAATTGACATTGTGCTTCAATAACAGATGCTATTTTTGTTTTAATAGTAGGTATCTGTTCCTCTGATATCCCTTAGGGATATATTCTGGTCCCTTTATTCGCTACAATTTATGTCTCATCACTGAGACAAGATTTTCATATGTATAAGATTAGCTTTTCCAAAAAACAGATGACACTCAGATCTGTTATTTAAAACCAGTATTGCTTTAGTTAATAATGTGCAGAATACATATTTACTAGAAACAAGACCCTGGGAGCGCACACAATGTTCTTTAACTTAATCCAGATAAAAGAGGTCGGACAGATACAAAATCTACATGCCTGAGGAACATTTCCCTGTTTCCTTCAAATGTAAAATTTCTCATAGCCCCCAAATTGCAGTGAGCTAGTCAAAGGACTGGAATATTAAAGTTCAATAGCTCACGGTATATATGTACACATAGGTTTACTTGCTTTGAGATTCATACCAATCCTATTTAAGATGGAAAACATTCAGTATTAAGTAATGCATTAAGCATCTAACCTGAGCTATAAAAAAAACAAAACAAGGAAAACCAATGTTAAGGCTGAAAACATGTCCTCGGCATACTGTGCCTGGATAGAGCAGACAGAACTGAAAATGACAACCCCTAGATAGAGTGGGGTAGCGATGAAAGTGTTTCAGCATTATTTTTCAATCTCCTGAGTTTTACAAATTATCATCACACCGCATTTTTCCTCAAAACACTCCCATGGCAGATCTGCTGTGCACTGTTGCCCTTCTGCCATGATCCCTGATCTGTCTACTTCTGCCCCTGACCAAAAGTGGTACATACACTCTCACAGGAGATCTGGTACCAGCAGCATCTAGTTTTATGCTTGGAGCTAGCTGCAGAGGGAAACTGACTAGTATCACATGCTTAGAAGAATATTATCTGTGATATTACCTCACCCACCTTGCGTCTCTAATATTATATGCTTCGCCTGTAAATAGTTTCATTGCATCTACAGCAACACCACCTGTAAAGCATCCCTCATAGCACTACTGAGGGAATAATTTAGATTTCAGGCCTTGTCTTAACTAGGAAAAAAAGGTGTGTTCCTAACTTGAGGCAGCTAACTGGAGTTAACTAACTCGTGATAAAATCCTAGTGAAGACAAGACCGTTTATAGTTTTTACATGAATCGACCCACTAACTTGTGTGCAAACTATAAACGGCCTAGTTTTGACTAGGATTTTACCTCAAATTAGTTATTGCCAGGGATATGCTACTGCATATCAAGTGATCAACACAACTTGTTTTTTCTAGTGAAGATGCAGCCACAAAGAAGAGAGAAAAAGACAGAAAGGAGAGGAGATGAATATAAGGGGGGGCGGAGGGGAAGAGAAGAGCGATTGGTAGTGGAGGGAGGCTGTTAAGATAGAAAAAGTGAAATAGGGTTAACCAAAAAGGATTTATCTTCTATCCAGAATTATATTCTGTAAATTCCACTATACTAATCTGGACCTCATGTATTAGACTCATGTTTTTTCAGCAAGAAGAGCCAGTCAAATACACAGCCAATTTGTTCACCCCGATAACTACCTTTTTAACATTGGTACATAGCGAAATGGTGGAGAGACCTATTTTTAAAGTGATCTGTTGGGAGGCTTGGAAAAAGTACCCTCTAGAAATTTCCTTGCACCATTGGTATGAGGAGAATATTTATAACAACCCTGAAAAAGCCTGGGGGAAACACTGCGGATGATATAGTAATACAGTTTGGCTTTTAATTTGCTGCACAGTGCTTTGAGAACAATATTATACATTAAAGTTTATTAAAATATATGAGATCTAGACTGTAAAATACTCTATGTACTGATGAATTTACATGGCTACCTGTATAGCCATGTATAAATGCTGGAAAAATCAAAATAGAACAAATGAGACTGATACTCACAAAGAACATGTACCGTATATACTTGATCATAAGCCGATTCATTTATAAGCTGACCCCCCCAAGATGGATAAGTAAAAATGGAAATTTTTTATAACCCGTTCATAAGCCCACCCTATAATTCAGCAAACTTTGGCTCCCGGGCCATCAGGATAAGCCACTGGTGGGCCGAGATGGTTTGTTTACCTCGAGCGTCCGCAGGCACGGAGGTAAACCTAAGTAAACAAAGTGTCCCAGCGTGCCAGCTGCTTACCCTGACGGGCCGGGACAGCAACTGGTGAGGACATTTTTTTGGGGGGGAGNGGAGTAACCCCTGTGACCACCCCCCACGACCCCACTCCTAGCCCGGGACCCCCACACTCTCCCCATCCCATCCCTTCCCACCTTATCTGGGGCGGGCCAGGGGAGGATGTCTCTGGCCTGGCTGGAGCTGCTCCGGCAGGCTGGGCAGCGCGGCAGCAGCCTGCTCCGGCGGGTCAGACCGGGTGGCGCAGCCATAGCATGTTCCAGCGGGTTGGGCCAGGCAGCACGGCCGCAGCGTGCTCCGGCGGGCCGGGCGGCGCAGCCACAGCCTGCTCTGGGGGGCAGGGCCGAGCGGCACAGCTGCAGCCTACCAGCCCCGGAGCTGCAGCTGCTTCAGAGACTGGGGGGGGGGGGGGGGGGGGGGGGGGGCGGGGGGGCCGGGGGGGGAGGGGCTCGGGCCCGGCCTCTTCCTTTCTGGCGCTGCTGCCTCTCCTGGCTCCGTCTGTTGGGGGGGGGGGCTGTGTCCCACCGCTCCCTCTCTATACCCGTTCATAAGCTGACCCCCTTCTCTGGTGCTTCCCTTTTTTACTAAAAAAAGTTGGCTTATGAACAAGTATATATGGTAGTTATAAAACAAAAAGGAATATTATAGGTAGTTAAAAAGTTCTTCTCCTATCCTTTACTCCTTCATAACACCCCACCTCCTCCTGGAAGGACAAACATGCAAGAAGGACTTGTGCTTTTGTTAATTTGACAACAGGAGATCCTATGTATCATTCATGATTTAGTTGGGAATTGGTCCTGCTTTGAGCAGGGGGTTGGACTAGATGACCTCCTGAGGTCCCTTCCAACTCTGATATTCTATGATTCTATGTTGCCCTCCTTATACTGTAGTGACATTTCTACTCTACGAATCATCTGTAGCTTTAAACGACATTCAGTGTAGGGCATCATTCATGAAACCATGTAGAACACAAAACAGGCAGTTAACACAGATAATTATGGTGTTCAGTGTAAGTGAGAATGTCGTAATCTACGCTTGCTATTGATAAAGTGCCAATCACTTCAGTATTTAGTAATCTAGAGAGCCCTAAAGCAAGGATAAGATAGATAATGCTCCCCCAGCATGTTGACAAGATTGCCAATATTAGTAAAACAATAACTTTACAGCTACTAGTTAGTGCAGTCAAACTACACAGAATTTGGTGGGAACGTTGCACAATAATGGAGATCAGTCATTTATCAGGGATGAAAGCATCAAAAACGAGTCATAACAATGTGTTTAGTTACCTGATCGAGAATCCTGCCCATTCTGTCAAACAGAATTTTCAAGAAATGTCCTTCAAAAAACGATGCTTCTAAATTGCACTTTTCCAAAGATTTGGGAGACCCCGGCCATTCCCATCGTAAGCAGATTGCACAATAATCCCGGAACTAGGAAGAAAGAGTCAGCAATACATACTCAAACAATTGAAGAGGGGAAAAAAGCAAGAAGCTACAAACTTCTGTGGAAACCATTTCCTTTTAATAACCTACATTACTTGAGAGTGTGAATGGCAGCTATCTGAGAACTCCTATTCTCAAAATATTCCCATTTTGAAAACGTCCATGACAAAAATTATCAGCCTTCATTCAGGCACTTTATTTTCCTCTTGATGTGTGCAACATTATGGGGGACTTACACAGGCACACAGAGGGGAGAATGGAGACCTAAACTAGCCACTTGCTTGAGACACAAATTGGGCAGTCACAGTAACTTACACACACTGGGTGTGATTCGCCTAACCTAAATCATCAGTAACTCCACTGAAGTCAATGGAGTTAAACTGGTACCAGGGAGGGAAGAATCAGACTCAGGAATTCTTCTTCAGTGCACACAGCATAGGTACTTGTGCATCTTCCACTGGGCTTCCAAGCACAGATGCAAGGAGGCAGAGCAGCTGTTTGTGTGTAACTGCACCAATATGGAGGGTTATGTTTTTGTGGGTGGAATAATTTGAGACCATGCATATCATTGAGAATATGAGGCAGAAACCAATCGTATTTCCAAATGGCTCCCAGAATCCTCCTTTCCCCAAGGCAAGAAAGAAATAAGAGAAGACAGTATGCCCTTTCCTGCATCCAAAATTAGAACATTATGAGAATTTTAGGCAACTGTTCCTGCTATAATTTCATTCACATTTTCCTCTCTTTTCAGGAAATGCTGTGGCTAAAACCATAAAGGAAGCATAGAAAGCAAAGCTATCTATTTGAATGTGCGCTTATCAAAATTCAGAGAGTAGGAAATCCTTAGAGTACCACTGCATGTATTTTTGTTCCAGTTACTCTATCCCCACCCCCCATTTACCCTGTATGCCCAATTTTGTTCCATTACAGGAGAGTCACAGGACTTCATGAGGAAGGCTGCAAACGAATGCTGATTGTCCTCTGACCAAGGAGACTTTAGATCATGTTTTTAGAAATAAAATCTATGTTTGTTATTTCAAAATATGCAACATTAAAGCTTTCCCTTTCCACCAATATTCTCAACATCAAACCTGCATGCTTTAGGCTGCACATTACTCTCACTGAATCATTATTTTAAAGCACTGGGTTGTTTAACTCTTCTGCAGCATTTTAACATCCACTAAGTTCTATCAAAGAACTTTCCAGGCAGTCCTCTACTGGAGAAGAATGCAGATAAATGCAAAGGCAATTTATGAACAAATCTGTAGTGCAGGTTTGTTACAGGAATATTAATGCATTTAAAGTCATCTATAATTTCCATTAGAGCTGTGTATGGGGGATTCAGAACTCAATTACAAATCTCTGAAGGTAAATTCCTGATTAGTCCAAGGCAATTGAATTTTCACCTTTCCCATTACTAGCTTATCTTCAAATATTTTTTAGTAGAACAGTACATGTCCCCAAATCATTTGTAAATTCTCACAAGCAATTCAAAGCCCAGAGCATTGGCTAATGAAGGGGAAAAAAGAAGAAACTAGAAAGAAAAAGACTATAGTTGTGTGACATACTTGTCTGTGGGCATCTCTGAGATAGGTATCATAACCTGTGCCCTCTACATGGTATGATGATTTGGCTTCTTCAGGTACTAGACAGAGAAAGCTAAAATGGAACAAAAATACATTAATAAATAAATCTAGTCCTACAATGGCAGGACAGTATTTCTTCATTATCAATACATTAGTGGTAGATACAATAATGACCCATCTCTTCCAGTTGACAGAGGGGGGTACCCGTAACATTGTGTGAGGAAGAAGAGCTATGAAACGTACTGAAGCATGTGTATCAATTTAACTACTGTCTGTGCTAATGAATTGGGTGCATAAGAGTTTGTATATCTAGCACTGAATGTGAAGAAGCCAATAGAGGGCTAGTGACTTCTGAAAGCCGGGAGGCAAAAGTGAAGTGGAGAATCATAACCAATTCCAAGCATTTGCTAAAGATCAGACTACATCCGTCTCAAAGCAGAATTAGATGGAAAGTCTATTGCAAATGAATCAAATAAAAGAAGGGATTTCATATAAAAAGTTATTACTAATATTTTTTAGTTAATAAATCATTAGTTTGTCAGTTTGCTGTGATGAAAGAAGAGTTAAGAATTTACATGATTATTTGTAATAATGTGTTCCTGTTGTTAACATTTGTTGTTATACAAAAACTACTACTTTGGCGGTCACAGAATTATCATGAATGTAGCACAAACAGGAAATGGTGGCTCTCACTACCCAGTTTCTGGACAGTTAGAGGAAAATGTGGCTTACAGATCTTGTAGCCAATGTTCAGCTTTCCCTACATGCATGGAACTACCACTGCCACCAATGGGAGTTCTGTATACCGAGGGAGAGAGGAATACTGGAGTCTGAAATCTGCCATGTGGACCTTATTATGTATGAAAAAAAAGTTCATTCTTCCATCAAAGCACTGCAAATACCTCGAAAATTTCCATTCCACTGATGGAAATATAAATGGGCAGTTTAGCAGATTGTTTTTTGTCTGTGCTCCAAACCATGTCCACCATAAGATGGATGCAACAGTATATGGGGGAAAAAAGCAAGTATTCAATTCCATATCCACTGGCCTCAGTCTGTTTCTTGCCTCTCACACGACTGATTATTTTTGGGTACATAGGTAGGTCAGCACCAAAATACCAGTGCTGCCTCGCTAACATGTATTAACTGACCAAATACCATCTAACTCCAATTTTCATGTTAATGACTGAAAAAATTACAATCGCTAAATAGTTTAGATCAGAGAGTCTGTCCTCTTGGACACGTTGCTGTCTAGTGTGCACAGCCAAATGTTACAGGGGACAGAGGTGTGACATGGTCCCCAGTGAGCAATGGGTTAACTATAGCTCAGCTTCTCTCTCCCCTTCCCTCAGAGAAGGACTATGGTCAAGCCCAGTCAGAGAGGCTGCTTGAGAGATGATTTAGTTGGGGATTGGTCCTGCTTTGAGCAGGGGATTGGACTAGATGACCTCCTGAGTCCAACCCTAATATTCTATGATTCTATGAAGCCGAACAGAATGAATATCAATGAGAAGGGATAGCTTTACATCCAGATTCATAGATTCCAAGGCCAGAAGGGACCATTGTGAAATCTAGTTTGGCCTCCTGTATAACACAGGCCGTAGAACTTCCCCAAAGTAATTTCTTTTGAACTACTGCATATCTTTTAAAAAATGCAATTTTGATTTAAAAATTGGCAGTCACGAAGAATCCACCACCAACCTCGGTAAATTATTGCAATGGTTAATAATCTTTATTGTAATACATTTACATCTTATTTCTAGTCTGAATTTGTTTAGCTTCAACTTCCAGCCATCGGATCTTGTTATTCCTTTGTTTACTGGACTGAAGAGCCAATTATTAAATAAAGTCAAGTCACCCGTAACCTTTTCTTTGTTAAGCGACATAGATAGAGATCCTTGAATCTATCACTATAAGGCATGTTTTCTAATCCTTTAATCATTCTTGCAGCTCTTCTCTGAACCCTCTCCAGAGACCAAAGACCTAGGATGGACCTCAGGCTGGAAAGATTTTCTGTTCTCTTTTGGTTTATGTTGAACTATTTTCTTTTCTTTCTATAAACACTAACGTTACAGAATAGCCTACTGAATGAAACCGTTTATTTCTGGTGCTTCATTCCTCCAAGTTACATAGAACATCAGCACTTTGCTAACTACATCCCTGATTTAAATTACACACACAAAACAGCTTTTTAAAATTATTTTTTCAACTCACCTATTTACAATTTTATGAACTTCAGTCTTCCCATCGTTTTTTGGATGTTCTGGGCTGATGGGAGGAGAAGCACTTAGCCACTCTTGATTCGACAATGTGTTATCCGGAGAAAGATCAGCAAATAACGGATCTTCTTCCAGGTCTCTGTAAGTTTACATTAGACAGAGACACAAGATAATTCACAGAATGTTATGGAAGGCATGAAGCCTTCTGAATCAAAGGCACATTCTCTATTTTTCTTCTCTGACCAGCCAGCACACATTCTAGACTATCACAATTTACATACCACTTCACTGAATTATTATTATGCAATATCAACATTTATAAATTGATGACTAACTTAAAAAAAGAGAGAGAGGCATAGTCTAGTGGTCTGAGTTGGAGCCAGGAACTTCTGGTTCTGGCTCTGACACTGAATACCTCTGCATATCAAATCACTTAGGCCCAGATCCTCAAAAGGTATTTAGTTCTAATTTCCATTGATTTCAATGAAAGTTAGGAGCCTAAATACCTTTGAGGATCTGGGCCTTAATCTCTTTGACCCGATTTCTTGCCCCCTCATCCCACCTGTAAAAAGAGGATAATGCTTATATACCAAGCACAAAAGGGTGTTTGTAAGGATTACATATGAAACACTATGAAGTTTAAAGATACTGTGGCCCTGATTCAGCAAGATACTTAAGCATATGACTAACCTTAAGTATGTTAGCAACCCCACTGAAGTCAATGGAATTGCTTACGTGCTTAAAGTTAAGCCTATGCAAATAGCTAAATCAGAACCTGTGCGTGTTGTTATGTAAGAAAGACACTTTTGCTAATTTACAATCATCTATCACTGTTCTAATCACATACATAAGCTGCTCCTGGAGTAAACTGTGCAACAACTAATCTACATTGACTATGGTTAAATCTTTACAATGCTGTTAACACAGAGGGCAAATGATGAAAACTAAACGTCACCCAGGTTCAATTTTATTTCAACTAGATAAAGAAAGAAAAACTGGTCTTAAAGCTTTTTATTTATTTATTTTTAAATAAAAAGTGAAAGGTGTACTCCACCATCGTGAAGTCCCTCACCTATACAATAGAAACACTTACACTGCTCCTGCTATCTGTCCATTCTCTACCACATCTTTATCTTCCTGACAGGGTGGTTTATATTCTGTGTAGTTTCTTTCTTCTAAATTTCTTAGAACCAAGTTGTAAAGAATGTGCTCATTAGGTTTTTGTAAAAGATGCTCAAACATTCTTAAAGTCATTATGCTGATCTGCAACATAAAAAAACAATAAAGGATTCAAATAAATGTAAGCAGTGTTTCCTTAAACCACTGTTCTTAGCTTACTAAGAGTAGCTGTGTTAATGCATGATGGGAAATTGTTCTTATTAGTCTTTCATATTACAGCCAAACCCAAATATCCCAATCAAGACTGGAACATCATCATACTGGGTGACCTATTAACGTAGATGAAGAGACCACACAAGAGTCAGAAAGAATATACACATTTATCCATGACAACCGTTATCTTTTATAAAGCATCAGATAGACACCGCCCTGTAAAAGGGGAGAACTGTGCCAAACTAACAGTAACCCTTCCCAAAGAACTTACAATCTAAGGCTTTAATTCTACAACCAGACCAACATGGGCAGGCCCCTGCACCTGTGTAGACCCAAATATAGGATCAAGGCCTAAAAACACTGGTGGATACAATACAGAACTGACAGAGAGTGCCATGGGGATTTTATGGCTGGAATTATAGGTTGAAAATTTCAAACCAGCATGCCTGAAGTTAGACACCTAAATAAAAGTGGCCGGATTTTCAGCAATACTGTGCACCTGTACCTCCCACGGACTTCAGTAGGATCTGAGTGGTGTTCAGTATGTCTGATATTCAGTTCATTCATTTAGATGCCTAAATACAAATTTAAGTGCCTAACTTTTGGTGCCCTGGTTTGTAAGCATTGGCTGCTGCATTTAAGTAGGTAGGTGAAATAGACAGATAAAGGCACAGATTCTTAGCTCAGGCAGGTTTGGGAGGACTTTCTGAAGCAGAGGGCAGGGGCTTGGAGTATTTAAATTGAGAGGCTGCTCGAAGCATAAGGGGTGGTGTAAAAGAGAAAGCACAAAGCCAGGACTTTAACAAACACAAGCATTTGTGATGTGTGGCACTATTCTGAAAAGGCTGACTCATCAAGCTGTTCCAAGAGGGAGCCTCGCTGCAGTCAAGTGATTTCAAAATGGCTCTGCATGGAACAGCTTAGGAATCAGGGCGTAAAAGGAACGATGGCACCTTCTTAGTCAGCACATCTGCACTGTGTATAGTCTCAGTCCTATCTGCTGACTTTAGTGACAAGAATACATTTTTACTCCTTTTTATCTGACTGCATTCCAGAACCAGCACAACTAAGGGAGAGAGGGGATGATGCATCATCAATAGAACTATAAACTCAACTCCCCATGCAGGGCCAGAATCTATCCTCAGTAACACTTATACAAGCAACCCCAAATGGACATACACAGGTACAAATGATGGCAGAATATGGCACAGAAAATCTGATGTACTAGTCAGAGACAACACCGAGTTTCACCTCCCAAGGGAAGTTCTGTAGGGCTGGCAGTTAGAAGCCTCCCACCCGCCATCTTTTTACCTGTAAAACTCAGCTAGAAGTGACTGACAGACAATAAACATGGGACCTCACAATGCCATTTTTGCAGTCACTTTTCACAGCAGAACAGCATTTTAGACACACTGACATGACGATTTCTCACCTCATCAGAAATATGATCACAGTGCTCGATTAACCTGTGTCGCAATGGATGTCTGTTGATGTCTGTCAGGGTTTCTGGCTCTCTGTGTCCTCCAAGTATAAAGCCAACCATTTCTTGCAGCAACACATCTGAAGTGACTTGACGGACAATACGATGTAACAGTGCAGTTGATGTAAGGATCCCAATCTCTGAACTGAACAAGAAGTTTAATGTTAGAAAGCTACTGGATTCCAACTGAAAATATCAACTTGACTTGTTTTCTATCCCGCTGTTCCACATGCGAAGAGACCACTCACGTTTGCATCAGCTGGGGTTCCATGACACCAACAAAAAATCGTTCCCGTACAGATCTTGCCATAGCAACAGCAGTAGTCTAAAACACAGGCCACAAAATGTTATCCTTACAAACTCAAGAGATGTGGAACAATATATTTGCCAAACTAGTTTTGGATTACTCATTTATGCCAGCAAACATTTCAAACCTTTTGTGCTTCTTTAATGAGTTGATCACAGTAGTCAAACCAGGAGAGAAATGAAATCAAGGCTCTTTTCCCTGGAAAAGCAGATGCATCTTCTTTGTGGCTATATGAATCCAAACTGGAGGACACAAGAGAAAATATATATATTTAGTTTAGATACCTTTAAAGAACACTGGGCCCAATACTACTCCTACTGAATTCAATGGCAACATTCTCCATCTGCTTTAATGGGAGCAGGAGTGGATTTAGAGAGAAAAGAAGGAATATTAATAGTTTTCCTGCTGGTCTTCCACAAATCCTGCAGTGCTACCATTACCAGTCTATTGATTTCAATGGCATGCTAAAGTATACTTGGTATGGCCAGCCGAAGAATTCTACATGGATAGACCTAGAATGTTTTAACAGGTTTTTAAATCAGAAGGGTCACCTAATCTCACCTCCCACGTAACAGAGACCATAGAAATTGACCTAGTCATTCCTGAGGTAGAGAGATTATTCTTCCCTACTACATAAGTGAACACTACCAAGCCCACTCCATAGTTTGGGGCTGAACTAGAGCATATCTTTTTGAAAAACAGTCAATCTCAATCTGAAGTCTCCAAGTGATGATGGATTCACCACATCTCTTGGTACGCTGTTCTAACAGTGGACTACCCTATTAAAAAATCACATCTTATTTTCAATTTGATTTTTAGTTACTTCTATTTCCAGCCACTGGATCTTATATCACCTTTGGCTGCTAAAGAACTTTTTCAAATCAGATATATCATCCCTGTGTAGAAACTTACAGACCATGATCAAGTACTGGGACCAAGACAGAGTACGGTGGGGCAGGGTGCTGGGAAGTGAATTCCAAAGTAAAAAGTATTTTTAGAGTCTAACATACAAGTAGTTAGGACAACAGGCTTACTATCTTTTCCCCCATGTTGATGAGTTATACAATAATTGTACTTGCCCTCTTGACTTTTACTATCAAAATGTTACAACAGTCCTTCATCAAACAGATACTTCCTGCTTCTCTTGGATCTGTGTGCTCACTGTACACACCAAAAAGTTTGCATACTAATTTCCTATGTCCTTGACATTCAAACAGGAAAATAAGCCAAGGCCTGATTCTGCAGTTATACCACAGACAGATCTCTAATCTAATTCAATGGGAGAGCTGCTCTCAAATGATTGACTGTGCATGGACTGGCAGCTGAATCTGCCCATAACTCAATAATCAGTGCAATGTATGTCTCAAGTCTTAAGAGTACTACTATATTGTATCTGGATTCTGTTAATGAAACTGCTTGCATGGTGCCTTATCTGTACTAGAGGTCTTAGCTAATGGCAGAAATTTAGTTTCAGTATGTGGTACAAAGTTATCTAAAATATTAAAAACAGAAACAATATTCTTACCCCCAGTTAATTGCCTCGACCGATTCAATATCTAATGGATCCACGGATGGAGGCAGGGCTTTGTAGAGTGTGGTGAGCCTGTCCGTCAGCAATTCACATAAGCAAGTGCTCTGAGTCAAACACTTGGCTGCTGCTGGCTCTGGCAAACTTACTAAGAGCATGAGGCCTTCACATGCCTTTACTGCTACTCGACCATCCTGTCAAATAGACATGGAAGAGTTAAATAAATCAGGAATGATTTTCATTTGAAATCAAACACCAGAAACCAAAGGATCTTCAAAACAGAATCAAAAAGGGACTGAATGGATTTCTTGATGTTCCGTGTTCAGAAATTAGAACAGTTATTTCTACTAAATTTGTTTTAGAATCTTTCTTTTGAAGAGGGTTATTGACATGGTAAGCATAACACACAAGTTTATATAACCAGTGCTAAGGAGTACACACTGGCTTGGGCCTAATCTAATGTAAAACATCACTTTACAACTATGGGGAAAGGAAAGTTTTCTGCTCTTGACACCATTACAGTAAACACAGCCTTACTTATCCAGTTCCCCTTGAAGTTAATTCTAAATGATCCCTTTGAATTCAGCGGGACTTGAATCAGACCCATAGTGGTTGTTTTGACAAGGAATCAAGTTCACAGACAGAATCAGGTCTACTGAAGCTTTTACAAAAAGTGTGTTTGCTTTATTACTTTGGTTTAATTGATGCTATATAAACTAGTCCTTTCTTCCATTTTACATATTCCTTTGTGATATAATTAACCCACTCAACTTGCTTTGGAAGCATACAACATCCTTAAACTATTTGATCCCAATGAATATCAGATTGCAGTCAATTCACTTTCTAGAATTATTTTGTTTTGTTTTCACCTGGAAATTTGCAAAAGAAATGGTCTACCAAAAAAGCTACCTGATTTCTTAAGAATTAAATGATATATATATACACACACGTATCTATTGTAAATGACTCCCTTCCAGCAACATCCAAAACACTTTACTCATTTTACCACATTGAGTAGAATTGAAAATGACTCACTGGGCTTTTTGTGAGATTTAGCAAAGAATTCACTAAATTATAGTCTTGGTTTAGACGAACAGCTGAGGCCTCAGGTGATGAAGTGACATTTAGTTCATCCAGACTCGTGGATAGATCATCTTCCTTCTCTATGTGCTCCGCTCCAGCAGCATTAGATATTTCTTCAGGTTGAATGGACTGCCCTGTGTCTGTCATCAACGAATCTTGGCCTTTTAGCATGTCTTCTGTAATTACACTTGCTGATCCTTTGGAAGCCAATACTTTTAACTTGTTCTGAAAAGCATTACATTAGGACAGGAGATTATACTGATCAAAATGCTGTTTGACCTAAAGCAGAAATTTACTAAAATAAAGGTTTATGTAACACACACATCAAGTACAGTAGAACCTCAGAGTTACGAACACCTCGGGAATGGAGGCTGTTCATAATTCTGAAATGTTCATAACTCTGAACAAAACTTTATGATTGTTCTTTCAAAAGTTTACAGCTTTGAAACTTTACTATTCAGAAGAAAATGCTGCTTTGAACCATCTTAATTTAAATGAAACAAGCACAGGAACAGTTTCCTTACCTTGTCAAATCTTTTCTTTTTTAATCTTTCCCTTTATAGTTTTAGTACTTTACATTTAACATAGTGCTGTACTTTATTTGGGTTTTTTTTCTTTTTGTCTCTGCTGCTGCCTGATTGCATACTTCCAGTTCCAAATGAGTTGTGTGGTTGAGCGGTCAGTTTGTAACCCTGGGGTTCGTAACGCTGAGGTTCTACTGTAGCTCTTTACAAGGTTGGATGTATTAGTCGTGTACTATATTATGGGTGCAGAACCATCTTAATATTTAAATTTAACACATTTTGTACTTTATCAAACTTTTCCCAAACTCTATACCAATCCGTTTTAAGGCTGCTTCTGTGTTAGTTTGTCCAAGACAAATGAAAAGAGATGGCCTTGTTCTTTATATCAAACAACTGAAATGGATACTATTTGATTTGTCCAATCTCCAATATGAATTTCATATTTACTTTATGCAGGTACCTTTTGACACTAGCACATGGCTTTTTAGGTCAAGACCTCAATACATTTTATCTCTCTGACTATGGAAACACCATTTCCGAATCCAATCATAAAATGAAATTGATTCTTCACTTCTAGAGATTTTGCCTTCAAAGTGAAAAAAAGCCTCTCTAAGACTTGTGAGCTACTCTCAAGTGATATATTTTTTCTGTTTGTATTTAAAAAAAAAAATCTAATACATTTCATAGAGAGGAAGGAGTGGGTGCCAAGTTATCACTGGACACCTAGTACTCATACAAAACTTTCTTGAGAGTTGTAGGACATAGAATCATCATAGAATCATAGAATATCAGGGTTGGAAGGGACCTCAGGAGGTCATCTAGTCCAACCCCCTGCTCAGAGCAGGATCAATCCCCATTAAAGCATCCAGCCAGGGCTTTGTCAAGCCTGACCTTAAAAACCTCTAAGAAAGGAGATTCCACCACCTCCCTAGGTAACCATTCCAGTGCTTCACCACCCTCCCAGTGAAAAAGCTTTTCCTAATATCCAACCTAAACCTCCCCCACTGCAACTTGAGACCATTCCTCCTTGTTCTGTCATCTGGTATCACTGAGACCAGTCTAGATTCATCCTCTTTGGACTCCCCTTTCAGGTAGTTGAAAGCAGCTATCAATTCCCCCCTCATTCTTCTCTTCTGCAGACTAAATAATCCCAGTTCCCTCAGCCTCTCCTCATAACTCATGTGCTCAAGCCCCTTAATCATTTTTCTTGCCCTCCGCTGGACTCTTTCCAATTTTTCCACATCCTTCTTGTAGTGTGGGGCTCAAAACTGGACACAGTACTCCAGATGAGGCCTCACCAATGTCGAATAGAGGGGAATGATCACGTCCCTCGATCTGCTGGCAATGCCTCTACTTATACAGCCCAAAATGCCGTTAGCCTTCTTGGCAACAAGGGCACACTGTCAACTCATATCCAGCTTCTCGTCAACTGTAACCCCTAGGTCCTTTTCTGCAGAACTGCTGCCTAGCCACTCGGTCCCTAGTCTGTAGCAGTGCATGGGATTCTTCCGTCCTAAGTGCAGGACTCTGCACTTGTCCTTGTTGAACCTCATCAGATTTCTTTTGGCCCAATCCTCTAATTTGTCTAGGTCCCTCTGTATCCTATCCCTACCCTCCAGCGTATCTACCACTCCTCCCACATCTGCTGTGTTACCTTGAAAGAATGTGACCCAGACTTCTTTCTATAAATCTGTTTTGTACAAATAAAAGATATATTTACATTAGTGTTCTACAAGACCAAGTGAGAGATAGGTTGTGGGGTAAGGATTCTCTGTTTTTCTGGCACAGACATACATAGATGAGTAAATGCTGTATTAGACTCCTACACTAGACTTCATCTTAAGACCAATTTTTCAAGTGGTCACAATAATAAGACTATAAATCCTATGACATCTATGATAAGGCCGCAGTTATTTCAAATACTGCACAAACATTAAACATTTAAAAGAGTCACCAGTTGGGTTACCAGCTTTTAGTACATACAAACCAGGAGGGAATAAATACACAACAGTCAGACAGCAAACTACAAAAATTCTCTGAACACTTGCCTAGCTGATGTGCATTCTTTGTGGAGACACTGTTCTGCATTGCTACTGTGCACTAATATACTGAAGTCCTAGGGGAGGTAACCCAGGGATCACAATTTATAGTCTACTCCATGATACAACAGAAGTATGATTTTTGGGTATGTTGGAAAGATTATGGTTTCAAAGAACACAAAATTGTCTTTTCTACAAGTAGGTCTTTTTTTCTACACTGCGAAAGGCCTAAGGATGCAAAGCAATCAGTATGTTAAAGTACATTATCCTTAAAACTAAAATTACGGAACCTCCTAGAGTCTATTTCTTATTGTCTATAAATGGGAAGTGCCTGTATCAAGAACAATAACCCCTGTATGAGAAGGCTTGAATTCCACAAGTGAACCCTTAGAGCAGGGGTCGGCAACCTTTCAGAAGTGGTGTGCCAAGTCTTCATTTATTCACTCTAATTTAAGGTTTTGCGTGCCAGTAATACATTTTAATGTTTTTAGAAGGTCTCTTTCTATAAGTCTATAATATATAACTAAACTATTGTTGTATGTAAAGTAAATAAGGTTTTTAAAATGTTTCAGAAGCTTCATTTAAAATTAAATTAAAATGCAGAGCCCCCCAGACCGGTGGACAGAACCCAGGCAGTGTTAGTGCCACTGAAAATCAGCTTGTGTGCCGCCTTCGGCACGCGTGCCATAGGTTGCCTCCCCCTGCCTTAGAGTGATGTGCTAGGTTCAAACTCAGTTATTTCTGATAGGTGCAGGTAATGTCAGCCTCTGTACATCAGAACACATGTATTCAGAGTTTCTGTGTATATTTAAGTTTGCATGTGTCTAGTCATGCAATTCTGCAGTCTAGCTGCTCACCTGCCTCCTGCAAGAGTGCAGGACAGGATCCTGAATCACGTAATAGAAAAGGTTACATAAAATACATATTCAATGCTTTCTAGCCAAGCTCTCCTCTGAGTGACCACCTGATCCAAAAACCCAATAGAGAGTAGGCAATATAAAAATATATTGGTATTTTTTCATGACATAGATAAACACGGGGGGGTCAAATGCTGCTGAGAGTGGTGCAACTTCACCTTATCATTAAGTGACTTCACAGCTTGTTAGGTTGCAGTAACCAAAGGGATAGGGAATACTGAAAATATAATGTAATTTTATAAACTGATGGTACAGCCTCACTTTGAATATTGTATTCAATTTGTATTCAATCCCACCACCACCCAAACGGATACAGCAGAAATAGAAAAGGTCCAGAGAAGGAAGTCGAAATGATCAACAGCATGGAAAACCTTCCATATCAGGAGAGATTACAAAGGTACGGACTATTTAGAAAGGAAATGAGAAAGAAGGGACATGACAGAGGTTTATAAAATAATGAATGAGACAGAAAAGGTACATCAGCCACTTCTATGTATCCTCTCAATACAGAAACAAGGGGACACTCAATAAATTAAGTGGTAACTAATTTAAAGCTGATGAAAATAAACTTTTTTACACCACACATTTAGCATGTGGAACTCACTGCCACAAGATCTAAGTAGGATTCAAAAATGGTTTACAGAATGTTACTCCAACTGCCATTCACCTAGCAAATTTATTTTCCCAAGAGATGCAGCTATGCAATTAGTCCCTGATCCTAATGCTTGTTAAGCAACACAGCTGAAAACTTCTGTAATAGAATGACTAATACGTTAGTGAACAACTGAAAAAAAAGCAGATAGTTTAAACAGGGAATCAAATAGGTGCCTGCCTGTTTTTTTTTCAAATTTAGAAGTAGATGAAATAATGGCACAGCTCCATAAACAAACTTCCAGCAGGATGCTATATTTAGATATACCTGCAGGTACAGTTTTGGAGTGATGCACCAGAGTTTCAGCTACAAATTATGTCTGTGTTAATGGAATTTGCAAGGTAAGTATCAGATGGCATACTGGGAATTTACCCTCTTAGGTCTTCCAAGGTCTGAGATGGATACCAAGTTACTAATTAGAGTTTCTGAAAGGCTAGGGGCATGGACTGGCAGAATCAAAACTCTGCATTCCAATGAAACGAATCTAAAATGTCCTGTATGAAAATAACTCTCCTCTAGAAGTTGTGAAGAGGATTGCCATGGGCTACTATGATTAGAAGCACTGGAGCTTCCAATAATCTCTTAAGGCTTGGTCTGAGCTCTTAGACAAAATTCAGTGATCCTAGAACTCCCTTTGAAATTCAGTAGTATCCTGAAGTTTCCAAATCTTCCTGCTGTTGAACTTTCTAATTCTGATGTCAGTCAACACTGCAGCTATTCAGGCTAGCACTCCAGACCACATGCATCACTACCAACTAAGGGCCCAATCCTCCACGGCCCTCAGCACTTTGCAAGGTGCATTAAAAGCCTCATGGGATAGTCACTTATTCTCCAATAGCCTGAGGCAAAGAACAAAGCAAGAAGTCCAATTTCACTCCTGAATGCAGGGCTCCCATGTTACATTCACGACATTGTTACTTCCCCACTGACTGACTAAGATGCTGGTTTTCTAATTTGGAGAGTGCCCTCTAAAGGTTGCATTAGGCATGGTTTCAAGCAGAAAAATGTGAACTCTGAATGAAGCTGTGACACAAAAGAATGAGACTGTTTCTCTAATAGAAAATAAAAAGAAAAGAAAATCCCTTGAATACTTTAAAGAAAATGACACTCAGTTAATTGAAAGCAGCCAGTGCAGCACCAATCTGTTCCCACCATTTCTCAGGAAGTTTTTGGCTGTAATATACCAGTTTTGAAATGTACTTGTAAACATACCTCAAGAAAGAAGTTGACCAGGTATGGATCCTGTTTCAGCTTTGCACATACTATGCAGAGAAACTGAATTTCTTCATTTTCTGTTGGTGCTGTTAGAACTTCACCACAAAGTCTGATTAATTTCTGTGGGAGGGGGAAAAAAAAGAAAGAAAAGTAAACAAATTAAAAGTGGAAGAAACACAACAGCCTATTGGTAGGCACTCTAGGCTGAATTCTCTTTTCAAAGCAGTTCTCTGATGACATACCGTACATTAACTTCAACAGAGTTACTCCAGATTTACACCGGTGTAAATGAGATATTATTATTTACTAGTTGCACTGCAGTAACACTCAGAGGTCCCAATCGGTAATTAGTTATTGCACTGGGGGATCAAAAACAAAACAAAAAACTCCAAACAGAAACCCCACACAACAGAGAAGCCATTACATTTCACATCCAAAAAGCCGGTCATACATAAATAAATGTTTGTTTGAAACTTGAACCGTACCTGCACTGGTTTATATACATTTATATGTGGGAGAAGAGGTTGTCGTATTCTTCCTAGAAGTTTGGTATAGAAAGCCAAAACTTGCTGTTTCATTCCTGGAGGACACTAGACCACAACAGAAATATAACAAAGATTAAATAAACAACATACAAACTGATCAGCCAAAACAGCTGAGATTAAATTGAAATAAGATTAACATCCTTTTGAACAGCTTTATCATAAACAAACAGATCCATTTAAATAGTTGATCCAAAACAACTGAAAATATTAGGTCTTGCTAACTATACATATTTTTTTAAATAAAAAACCCACACCCTTTAAATTAATTAATTGAATGCATGCTTTTAAATTGTATTTATTTTCATAAAACTTGATACTTTTAACATCCCAGAGCATATGCCCAGCCAACTCAGTTATATAACAGAACACAGAGAGTGGGTTGTGGGAAAGTTTATGCCACTACAGAAGCCCAACATCATAAACAACAACTTAGGTACAGCTCTACCGCAAGTAAAACCATCACACTTAACACCCCACTAAGGGTTTGTCTACATTAGAGGGTTTTTTTAAAATTTGAGTTAACTGACTGCCAGTTAACTTGAACTACCTAGCACTCTTGTACATGCTAATCTGGACACTCCACAAATGTTTGTTCCACGACAAAAAAGCTTGTAATCTACCCAAGGGCTCAGCCTAAAGTAAATCACTACTATTTGAGGTGTATTCAGAGTAGCATGTCCCAACATGTTAACTTTAGTTAGTTAACGGACAATCAATTAGCTTGAGTTAAAAAAGTCTAGTGGAGACCTACCGTGATGGTAGAATAACGTAACAAGCCTAAGGGTATGTCTACATAGCAGCTGGGAGGTGTGATTTGCAGCTTGCTCAAGCTAGCGCCTAAAAACAGCAGTGTGGCCCCGGAGCTTAGATTAGCCACCCCAGTATGTACACAGGAGGTCAGGTGGGATTGTATTCAGATGGCTACTTGTGAGCTGCCGTGGCCACACTGCTATTTGTAGGTGTTAGCTCAAGCAGAGCTAGCATATGTATGTCTACCCAAGCTGGGAATTACTCCTCCCAGCTGCCGTGTAGACATACCTGTAGTCAGAACAAAGTGAGAGTATTCCCTAACTGGAGTTAACTGCAACACCCTGCACACATTGAACCACGTATTTATTTCAGGTGCACTGAATCACAGAATTGTAGGGGCTGGAAACGGTCAACTAGTCCACACATGGTAAAGTATGAATGGTAATACACAAATGGTAAAGTATAAATGACATGCTGTCCAAGAATCACTTGTGCAGACATATTATTGTATGTATGACATAGACATTGTAAATGTAATGGACTTCTCTTGACTCTTAGAAGCACTTTGCCAGTTTTGCATTTCACACAGCTCAACTGCATCATGTTTTCCTCACACAGTTTGTGGTTGTATCAAACCAACTATATTTCTAATAAATAAATTGCTAATGAAATACCCCAGCCATATTATGTATTATGGCACCTCATTAAACAGGCTGCAAGACAGCTGCCACAATGATAGGAATATTGGGAGAAAGGTGGTCCCAGAAGGAAGAGATTGCTGTCCCCCAGGCTCGGAGAAACTGAAAACTATCTATACACGTAAGAACCAACCAGACAAGACAAAACACATCAAGTGAATGTGTGAAAGGTGCAAGACTGACAACCCTGGAGAATGAAGTGCTCTGTTTATCCTCAGAACGGGCAGCAAGAGTGAAAGTTCTCTTACACTGCCCAACTGATGGACTTTCACCATAACATGAAAGTACTACCATGAGGGATGAAAGAGTAATTGAGTCTCCATTGTCCAGCCAATCCTTGGCCTTTCAGTAGATAAGGCTGCCAAGAAGGGCACCAACAGTGACGGTGGCAGTTTTTGAGGACATTTCCTGTTACTGGGAAATGGACTGAGATCCCAAAACACACTTCAGACAGGCCACAGAATAGCCATGAAAACTTAACACCAATTGGTCATTACTGACCTGGGCTAGATTTGTACCAGTGACATAGATGTGAAAGGCTCTAAGGTGACTAGTTTAATTAATGTTTGTACAGTTTCATCTTTTGCATAAAGTACTAATTATGTGCCAACTATCCCCATCTAACTGCTAGTCCTGAGCCATTCAGTTCTCTGCAGTTAAAAAAAAAATATTGGTCCCATGCAATTCAGAACTTTAGGAAGTTGAAAAGGCTTTTTAATATATAGGGCCAAGCTGCCAAGTGCAGTATAGCATGACTCAGAATGGGGCATAGAGCACATGTGGCTTTACACACCTTTCGGTCCCCCACACCCTCCCAGTTGTGGAGGCTGTCAGCCATAAAACTAGCCTGGCACAAATTAGAGTAGACTCAGGGCTGGTTTATGTCGTGCTACAACCCCAAAGGGGCTGTTCCACCAGCCAGGACTGCTAGAGTCCCTTGCGCTCTGGTCCCACGCCCTGTGCCGGGGAGGGAACCGCAGAGGTGGGAATACAGTTGGGAAATCCTGAGCTGGTGCCTTAAGGCAGCTTTAAATCCCCTTTGCACCACCGGAGCAGAGCAAAGAGGACTTGAGATGCCGTATGGCAGTGGTTCTCAAAGCTGGTCCGCCGCTTGTTCAGGGAAAGCCCCTGGTGGGCCGGGACGGTTTATTTACCTGCCGCGTCCGCAAGTTTGGCGGATAGCGGCTCCCACTGGCCGCGGTTCGCCGCTCCAGTCCAATGGGGGCGGCAGGAAGCGGTGGCCAGCACATCCCTCGGCCCGCGCCGCTTCCCGCAGCCCCCATTGGCCTGGAACAGCGAACTGCGGCCAGTGGGAGCCGCAATCGGCCGAACCTGCGGACGCGGCAGGTAAACAAACCGGCCCGGCCCGCCAGGGGTTTTCCCTGAACAAGCGGCGGACCGGCTTTGAGAATCACTGCCGTATGGAATCTCACCCACTCTGCTTTATTAAGTTATCTGAAGAGCACAGTGCCTGAGAGACTGTTTTATGGAGGGTAATTTGAATTTCTTTTGCAGCTCAGAGCACTAAATCAGGGACAGCATGCTTCTGTAATCTGCACAACTGTTTTCAGAAAAACAAACAACAAAACTTAATAAAACATCTGTCACCCAAGGATCTCAAAATGCTGTACAAAGGAAAGCGAGTATTATTATCCCCATATACAGGTAGGAAAACTCAGACAGAGAGCCAAAGTGACTTCTTGCTCAAGGTCACATAGTCAACAACAGAGCCCAGGTTTCCCAACTCCCAGATCCTGTGCTCTAACCAATGGACCATACTATTTCACTTTGGCCGACTTGAATGACCATTCATTTGCTCATGTTACTTTGGAACTCCAGCAACATTCTTGGATAGTGTGAAACAAATGATCATCAGCAAGATGTCATAGAACTTATGGGTCCTATCCTGCCAGATGCTGACCATCCTCAATGCCATTAGAATTATGTCAGTTGAAGGTCCTAAGTACCTCAAAGGATGAGGCTCTTGCCCACCGCCTGAGATGTACTTACATCAGCTTTCCCTAGTGTGTACAATGTCTCCAAGATCTTGTGATGAAGCAAATATTCCATACAAGGCCCTGTCTCCCCCGATTCCCTCTCATTTTCTTCTTGAACTAGAATATCCAGCATCTGCTCCAGGTGAGAAGGAATGTTGGTATCAGTCACAGGAGCTTTGTCATCTAAATAAAAAATATTCAGTTAAAATGATAAAAATAAAAACCACAATTTTCATTTTCCTTCGAGTTCAATTATAAACCTTTGGTTTAAAACATGACCATTATGTTTATTATTCAAAATAACTATTAAAAGATCCCTCTGAAAAAATTGTTACCACATAGTCAGTGAGCTCTAAACAGAGTATTAACTGGATTTTTCACAACTACATAAATATGCTGGCCCAAATTTTCAGAAGGGAAACAGAAATTTTGGATGCCTAACCTAAGACACCTTAAAGGGGCCTGATTTTTCCAGATGGTTGAGCACATGCCTCTGAAAATCAGGTCTCTTTAAGGTATCTCAAAATAGATACAAAGAATTACTGGTCACTTTTGAAAATGTGGACTACTAGACACATTATGGAGAAGTTTAACCTTAATGTGAAAAATAAAAGTGTGGAATACTAAATTTCTGACACTGTACTAGTCAGATGGCCCAAAAACAATCCAAGACTGGAATCCGTGGACAGCATCCAGAATCTATTTCATTTCCACTTGATCAATTCCTTCAAGAGTGAGAGAGAAAGAGAAGCCTATTTTTTTTAATCTCACAAATAATGTATATCCAAACTTCAGGCTCAGTTCAATTACAAAAAAAAATCTTAAGTATGACTATTACATCGTCTTTGTTAAGACTGTGTATTGTTTTATTCAAATTTCAGAGTACAATTCAGCTCGTAGATCTCTATAAAGGAAAAGAGCCAGATTTTGATCTCAGTTACACTGAAGGCCGTGGAGTTACTTTGAATTTGCACCAGTGTAACTGAGAACAGGCATTAACCCAAGGTGTTGTATGGCACTGGTGTGTTTCTAGGAATTTAGAAACAAATTTTTATTTTGCCATATTTTAATTGGACAACTAACCCAGTGTGGAATTAGTCATTATTTCTTATGCAATAACCTAAAAATAATGGTCATTTGAATGCAAAAGGAAACAAGGTCACAGAAGAGAATTGCCACCTCAGAGCAATTTCAGTTCTCTCTCTGTCACCAGTTAGCTTAGACTGACTTGTTGAAGTGAGGCTTTTAAGACCTAATCCTGCTCCCACTGAAGACAAAGGTAAAATTTCCATTGATTTCAAAGGTAGCATATCTAAACGCATAGTTTTCAAGATCTTTTTGCAGATTTTCATTTGATTTCAAGTGATTAGGAGGACAATTATTTATGTATTTGTTGGAATGGTGGAAATGTGATTTACATTAAGCAAATAAATCCATAATTCAACTGAACAGCCAGCTTTTAAATTAAATGAAGAAGAGCAGGAGGCAGACGCTACAGCTTTAATTAACTTTGGTTTGATTCTGTCACACATGGATGAAATCTGTAAGAACTTTCACAGTTGCAGTCTCAAAATACCTTAAGGAGAGAGACAATCTGAGAAAAAAATTAAAAAAGATAAAATACAGAAAGATGCCCAGTACTGAGCATTGTATGAAAGTCTCATTGGCTTCAGAAATGATTGTTCAAGTGTACATGACTGAAAAGTTATTTTGTGAAGACTTGTGTTAAAACCTTGGAAAGAAAAGGAAAATAGGCAATGCAACAGAAATGAGAAGGGTTATCAGAAGGATTACATTTCTGCAGATGTCTGTTTAGAGTGAACTGGTGAAGCCAGAAATTAGGTCTGACATTAAAAGGTATAATTCTCAACATGGTGCACAGGGAATGCGGTATTACATCCGCTGTTGTTCACCCTCTATCAAGGTGCTTTGTCAAGGGTAAATCAAAGATAAAGGATATTTTAAAACAAATGTTTTTTGTTACTTTGGAAAAAGAAAGAGGAACTTGCTTAATGAAAACAGTTTCGCTATTTCCCAATCTTCACTTTTAAACAGCACTGAGGTAGTTCCAGTTTGCTTCTTTCCATAGTGAAGATGCAAAAAACAACAACAAAAGGTTCTCTTACCTGAGGTCTCTATGTAATAATGAGTAATTGCTTTCCAGTGGTAAACAAAATCTTCTTGTAACGGAAGGGATGGCGCAAGCTATGGAAACAAAACGAAACAAATAACCTAAGTGGTTAAAAATGATCAAATATATTTCCTGTAGGACTGAAGGAGACTCTATCCTTATTCCCGAAGCAGTGGCTCTAAAATTGTTCATACATGGACCATATCTTAATAATGAGATTGTCTCATGGACACCTGTACACCCATTTGTGATTATACAACGTACTTCGGCAACTAAAGGAATTGCTCACATAGGAAAGGAATATTAGGAAAGTACTTTCAAACTGTTTATATCTAAGTATTTTGTCCTTTAGGAAGAAAGTTAATCACACTCCTTTGCTTCTGCTCTTCATGTCATCTCCTCTTCCCACTTTCTCCCTCTGCTCCCCTGCCTACACTGGCCAGCTGCTTCCCTCGTTTCTCCTCAGGACATTCCTCTCTCATTGGCTGCTAGGAGCTCCAGTCCCTGAAAGAGGTTCCCCTTTCATTTAGAGGTTGACTCTTCTTTCTGGTTTCCAGCTGTTTTTATAGCCTTCCTGGCTCTTCTTTGCAATTAAGAGACTGGGCACTTCAAAGAGCAGCTGGAAACAAGGGGAGCCAGTATCATGGCCACCCAGCTCTCCATGGATTGCCAATAATTGCTCCATGGCGCACAGCTGGTGAGCCCAAACATAAGACATGGCATTCACAGCCATTCACAACCGGAATAGAACCTCCTATAACACAAATCTCAAGACCTTCAACCTATCAACCTTAGGCTCTATTTCATTATATTATATTTCATTATACAGATTTTTTCTTAGGAAGGAGCCTTAGAACAATTCACCCACACACTGCTAAAATGAAATGCAGCTACTCCAGAGGAAAGGATGCAGCAGCCAGGTGGATAATCACTGGGTAGAATGCTGCACCATAATGGGAGGGAAGGTCATCCTTACTGGAAAGAACCAAACTCCATGGAGCTCATTATATTCCCCTTAGAAGACTCAAGGGCTGTCACCCCAATGGGATTTGGAATCTGTGATTCTTCACGTCTAGATATTTCAAATTTGAGGCTTCTAACCATAAATCATTTCTTCCAATTTCCCCCTTTAGGGGCTATTTCCATGAAGCGCTGAGTCGCCTCAAATCCCAATAAGCCAATGGAAATGGAGGGCTCTCAGACCTTTGCATACCCTTGAAAATTTTATACAGCCAACATTTTTCTCTAGTTAATGAAGTTTACATTTATCTTGGCTAAAAACGCAAAATCCAATATACGAACAGCACATCATGTGCCGAAGGAAAGAGGAGTTCTTAATATTACTGACCTTTTGTACACAGGACTTTGAAATGAAAGACATTCAAAAGTAACTGTGCATAGTGGCTTAATATGCCCATATCAGCGTTAGGACACTCACTCCCAAATGTCAACTAAGCAATCAAATTTACACACTGTTTATCCATTCCCTGCTATCTGACTGCTCTTCTGTTCCCCCAAGGCTATCCTGAGCACTGACATTACATTTTACCTCATAACATTTCAGTGCACCAAATGTCATGAGGTAAAAAAAAAAAAAGGCATCTGAAAGTCTTTCATTGAGCAGAATATTTATTTTACTATACATCTTGTTTGGTTACTGAAAAACAGAGAAGTAACTAAAAATACAGGACAGAGCTTTACATACACCTCTACCCCGACATAACGCTGTCCTCGGGAGCCCAAAAATCTTACCGTGTTATAGGTGAAACCACGTTATATCGAACTTGCTTTGATCCGCCAGAGTGCACAGCCCCCCCTACCCCCCCCCCCCCCCCCGGAGCACGGCTTTACTGCGTTATATCCGAATTCGTGTTATATTGGGTCGTGTTATATCGGGGTAGAGGTATATCAGGCTTTGTTTTCCTTCTGGTCGGGGATGGGTGGCTGAAGCCATTATTACCATCAATTTGTACCGGTTTCTATAATAAAATATAGTCAGAACTAAATTTTGCTTCATAAATGGCTGCAGAGAGCACTTCTTAGGGATAAAGGGCTTTTCCCTGTGGCTTTTCAGCGCATATTATTTTCAAAAGTAACGCTAAAATAGATTATATTAAAAATTCACCCTTGACTGATGCGATTTTCCTGTCCGCTTCTATTCTAGCCTCATCTATTTCTAGGTGATTTCAGTGTTTCTGAAAGCCAGTGCCAGACTGAGGATTTCGATTTCCAACACTGACAATTTATCCACAGAGAGAGCAGCAGCAGCCACAAGCTTCCCAGACATTGTCCCGCCCCCAACAAATTGCCTCAACACAGCCCTCAAGGGACTGCTCTTAGAGGTGAAAAGGTAATTCAGGGCTAGATCCTGCTGTTCTTACTCAATTAAAATTCTTATTGGCCTCACTGAGTTTTGCTGATTGAGGACTGCAGGATTGGTCCCTCAGGCTACATGCTCCTGAAATCCCTACCTTTTTGCTCAAGGTGCTCAGCACTTTGTTTTCAGACACTCCTGTCTCCTCTTATTTAAGGAGGTTTTCTTTGCTTTCACAAATGGTTTAATCTTATAAAATATAAGAGACTGAGAGGAAGAAAAATAACAGGCTGAGTAGGAAAGGAGGGTGTTTGATGGAGTGAAACTCCTCTACTAACTAATCACTCCTTCAGAGGGAGACAGCAAACTGAAGGAAAATATTTCTTTTTAAAGTTGTAGATTTTTCTTTTCTTAGGCTAGAAAGGATTTATAATAATAATATATGGAGATATACCTATCTCATAGAGCTGGAAGGGACCCCGAAGGGTCATTGAGTCCAGCTCCCTGCCTTCACTAACAGGACCAATTTTTGCCCCAGATCCCTAAGTGGCCCCCTCAAGGATTGAACTCACAACCCTGGGTTTAGCAGGCCAATGCTCAAACCACTGAGCTATCCCTCCCCCCCAGTGCTGGTGAAAGCCATGGACAGCCCTAGACTAAGGGTTTGTCTACATAATATTTTTTTATCCCATGTATAACCTAGGGCCTGGTATACACATACATTTTGTATTGGTATAATGTAACTCCTCATTTAACAATGTAGTTATGTTCCTGAAAAATGCAACTTTAAGTGAAACAATGTTAAACAAATCCAATTTTCCCGTAAGATTTAATGTAAATGCGGGGGTTAGGTTCCAAGGAAATTTTTTTGGAGCAGACAAAAGGCATTATATACTGTACAGGACTGTACTGTGGTTGGGAAGTGCCCCTGGCTTACCCCACACAGGCACAGCCCGCTGCAGGCAAGGACGCTAGGAAGCACCTTTGCAGCAGCGGCGGCAGCTTCCCCGGAGAAGAACTGGCTTGGACTTTGCCAGGAATGCTCCAGACCCGCCTCTTCCTGTCCCCGCTCTACTCCAGGCCCACCTCTTCCCACCCCTGCTCCACCTCCTCTCCAGAGCACACCGCATCCCTCCCCCCCAAAGTCCTAAGCGCCGCCAAACAGCGGTTTGGTGGCGCTTAGGACTTTCTGGGAGGGGGGGAGGAGTAGAGACTCCTGCTTGTCCGCTCCGCCCCCTCCCTCCCAGCACTTTGCGCTTAGGACTTTCTGGGAGGGAGGGGCACGAGCGGGGAAGCGCTGTGTCTCCGCTCCTCCTCCTCCCTCCCAGAAAGTCCTAAGGGGGGGAGGGGGGGAAGGCGGAGAAGCGGAACTTGTGCAATGCTCCCTTGTAAAGTCGCTGCTCTTCCACAGAATCTTACAAGCAGGCAGCCAAACGACGTTATAAGGGAGCATTGCACAACTTTAAACGAGCATGTTCCCTAATTGAGCAGGGACGTAACATTGAAACAACGTTAAGCGGGACGACGTTAAATGAGGAGTTACTGTATTTATTTTATTAAAAAACACACACACACAACTGAAATAGTTATACTGGTATAAATTGTGTTCATCTACTGAACAAGTACAGAACCAGCAGAAGTGCTTTAACCCTGATAGGGAGCGATCACCCATACGGGTGAAAAGATAGTTCAATCTCCACAGCCAATTATCATCTACCCACTGAAACTAACAGGGCATTACTATTGCCAATTTGCATAATGATTTCTTTTCTAAAAGCATGGATACTTGTCTTCTAGGATCTGGACCAAGACCAAACACAATTCAAAGTTTACTAATGAACTACCACATAGGAAGGATCCACCTTAAAGTTATAGGCAAAAAAGGGATATATGCATTTACTCATCTCAGTTATATTTAACCCACGGAAATAATCTTATTGTAAGTTTACTATATTCAGCCATTTAATTAAAGTTTAATTAAGTTTCCATGGGTCATGACCAATTCTCAGTCCTCAATTACACAAAGAAAAGCTTTTAGCCTTTGGGGGGAAATTTAAAAAAATGACGTGCGTGTTCCTAGTTCAGATGGCCAGAACAAAATAAACAGAACCTCAAAAGCTGCTCACTATAGTCGGCAGTGATTGGCTATTGCCTCTGGTCACCCGCACCAGTAGCCAACGCTTCGCTGAGTGAATGCATGCTCTAGTTTGCTCCATGAGCTTTGAAACACACCACCGACCAGCTCCTTTCTGTATACTTCACTCATGACCCAATCCCACCCAGATATCCCCCCAAAATTAGTACTTTCGATCTAATGGGAATTATAGATCCTTGGGGCGACTGCTAACTATAAAATCTGCCCAACTGTAGCGGGGTGGTCACCACGCTCCTGCCCGGACGGGTTAAAAACGGCCCTGGAGAGGACTGTGGCTGGGGAAAGGTTGATTGGGGAAGCAGCCTCAGCTGGGGCCATGCCCCAATCAGGCCACAGCTGGCCCTATAAAGGGGCTGCTAGGCTGGACCTAGGCAGTCTCTCTCTGGCCATAGAGAGAAGAACCTGGCTGCCTGGGAGCTAAGCAAGGTACCGAGAGTGGAGCAGGGCTGGGGGAAGGCTAGAGGAGCTCCAGCCTGGTAAACCCCCAGGCTACGGGAATAGCTAATGAAAGGTACTGGGGCTACAGGGGTATAGCCTGGGCAGAGGAAGCAGGTCCAAACCCCCCTTGCCAATGATGAGTGGCCATTACAGACTGCAGTCTGCCCCAGTGAGCGGGGGCTAGATGATGACTGGCAGTAGCCACTGAGGCGAGGTGGGGATAGGGGGTTGGGGATTTCCCTGAGTGGGGAGACCCAGATTGGGGGTTGCTGCAGTGGGCAGAACCCCTGGGTAAAGGGCACCGGGGTCCGCAAGGGACACAGGGGGCCAGCGGCAAGTGGGACATCGGCCGGCAGAGGGCGCTCCAAGACTGGGAGAGATAATTCCCTAGACAACCAGCAGGAGGCGCCGCACCAGTGAGTTGTCACCTCGCTACACCAACATACAACTCTTAAAAAATAAAAAATTGTGACTTGTTGGGAAAAAACCCATGTAAAGTCTTAGGAAACCAGACATTCATATGGATTTTCTTCACAGATTTTATAAACATTTGCTATAACATTTTTCATACACTCAGAACCTTGGAAGGCTACCTCCCAGCTCTCTTACAACCTGACTAGGGGTGGGCCACAAAGACTGAGGTCAGGGTTTTCCCTTCAGTGCCACTCGGACAGGTCTATGTATAAGGTAGAAGTTAACCTTTCGAAGGGTTAACAGGTTCTGGGAGGTCACATGGGTGCTCAGCACAGAGTGAAAAGGAAGGGGAAGTTACATCAAAGGGGCATTAATGGGATGCAAAGGGTGTGTCCTCTTCCCTCCCAGATGGCTGAAGCAGGGAAAGTCTCTGGGGATTATTGCCCAGTGTTTTTCTTTTGATTTGCTTTTGATCTGTGACTGCTTGGTGGATAATAAAGCTTGCACTGAGGAAAGGGCCTTAAAAAGTGCTTGTAGCTTTATTTCCCTTCTCTGGTTAGTGAAACCACACAGTAGTTTATAGGAGGCCATTGACTTCAGGTGTAAAGTTCAGCACATGTGTAAGTATTTGCAGGATCAGAACTTTAGCTTATAGCTGTTACCATCAGAAATAGTAATAAGCTTTTCTACTTTCTTATTTTATTCATAAATTATAAGACTGGAAGGGACTATTGTGATCATATAGATTCTAGCCTGACCTAAATAACACAGGTCAGAGGACTTCTCTGCATGTTTCCTATGAGAACTAGAGTGTACCTTTAAAAAAATCCAACCCTGATTTAAAAATTACCAGCAATAGAGACTCCACCACAGTCCTTGGTAAATTATTAGGAAATTATAATGGGAGGGTTTAGTCTAATCTGCTCTCAAAAACACATGAGTTATTACATTATATCTAATCAAGTACACCTCGCTCTGAGTACTTCTACAGATGAAGGTAAGGATTCGAGGCAGTATAAGCAAGTTTAAGTGATTCTTTAAAAGAAAAGCCTAGTCATTCGTTAGTCAGTTTGGACTAGAAGGAACCTGTCATGACAATAACAGAAAGGAAACGAGTTAAAACAAATCAGGTACCTTTGTAATAAGGTACAACTGAGGGCTTGTCTACACTGGCAATTAACAGCGCTGCAACTTTCCTGCTCAGGGGTGTCAGTGTAGACTAGCTCTGAGAGATAAGCATCTAGAGCAGTGGTCCCCAACCTTTTTCTTCTGGCGGGCGCCAAAAAAAACAACAAAAAAACGAGCGCTGCCGGCGGGCGCCAAAAAAAAAACCAAAAAAAAAAAAAAAACCGAGCGCTGCCGGCGGAGCAAAAAACAAAAAAAAACCCCGAGGGCTCCGCGGGCGCACTTACACCCCCCGGCAGGCACAATGGCGCCCGCGGGCACCGCGTTGGGGACCCCTGATCTAGAGAGATGTAGTAAGAATTTACAGACCCTAGCAGCAGCTAACACCTATTGTTACTGCCCATCAGCTATATAATGATACAGAATTATCCTGCTTTGAAGTGAAATTGACAGCTGTTCCAAATGCTCAAAGTTTATGATTTTCTTGCTAGATGTAAATATCTCTAAAAAGCCCCAAAGGTTAGTATTAAAAAGACTTAAGCCTGATCTACATGAGGAAATTAGTGTCGCTCAGGGGTGTGAAGAATCAACCTAACCCTCAGTGTAGACCGCACTGGAGAATTCTCCCATCGACCTAGCTACTACCTCTCAAGGACCTTGTTTACCAATGCTGACAGAGAACCCCTCACGTTGGCACAGATAGCGTCTTCACTGAAGCGCTACAGTGGCGCAGCTGCAGAGGTACAGCTGCAGCATTTTAAGTGTAGACAACCTCTTAGCAATTCACAGAATCAATCTTGACACAACCTGGACCAAACAAACAATGGAGCACATACTTGTTCGAACACAGACCAAGAATCCCACCGAGATTCAATTTCTTTCTATGAAAACAGAAGTGAGGAGTATAGGGGAAAAAAAGAGAGCTAATAAACAACAACTCGAAACCCCATTTGCTGTGCATTGTCATTCACTTCTTGGCAGCCCTGAAGATTCAACACTCTTTGGATTAGTCAGACACAAATACACTGGTAGGGAGCACATCTGTCTAACGTCAGGGTAAAAACATCTGTTTGTAACAAACCTGTGACAGATTCTCTGGAACATACCAATCAACCCTATCAAATATCTGTAGTACCACTAAGAATTTGGACCTAAAATATCACAGAACAACAGGAAAACACACACACAAAATCAAATTCAAGGATGCCTCTGTCTTGAGATGGCACTACTGTACTTGGCTATTATAGTTATTATGATCATGCTATCAGGGTAATACATCACACAATGGTGGATCCTCATCTGGATTACTGTCTTCATCTTTGCAGGGATTGAGAAGGGCAGCAAAGATAGCTGAGATAGGGGTAGGATTTACAGGTGATAAGAGACTGCAAAAAACTAGGATTTTTAAAAGATTGTATTATAAAGAACTTCAGCAGATACAGAAGAGATGTGTTTAGAAAGCATCCACAAACTAGGATTATTTAGGCAACAAAGAAGAAAGACTAGAGGATATTTTGATTGAGATATTCAAAATTAAGAAAGCAAAATGAAAAATGACTGGCCCCTTTTTCCCCATCACAATGTTGGAACAAGAGGATAATCAATGAATTAAAGGGCAGTACAGTTGGAACAAATGATTACACACTATACTGTCAACCTTTGGAATTCCTTGCCATAGGTCGCAGAGTCAGTCACTGTGGCTGGATTATTATTTCATATGTGAAAGCTAAGATAATAAGGGTAATCAACTGTTACCTTGCAAGTTGGAAACTCAGACTATAGGAATATGTGTTTCTAAAGTTAATTGTTCCTCTACTTAGAGGGTGGGACAGGAGCATTACGAAAGTGAATAAAACTGCATACCTGAAGAGGTCAGGAAAGCATCATCCCTCTCCACCACACTGTAGAATTTACTTATGAACTTTACTGGTAAAGCAGAGAACATTTGCCTCTGTAGCATCAGGCCTGGATCACTTCCAGAGGCAGGATACGGCACCAGTGCTCCAACATGTTCTGAAAATCCTGTTTCTATAGACGTTATAAGTAGAAGGCAATTCTAAACTGCTCTGGGGCCAGCTAACCTTCCTTCCCACGTGCTTGATCTGAAATAGTTCAGGGTTTATTGACTTCCAGGACACACTGCACTAAAACCACAAAGGAGTAAGAACTGGGATTAGAAATTAGGAGTTTCTGGGTCTCAGTCCTGTGGTTAGAATACTGTACTGCACCCCTCTCAGAGAGAAAGTTGTAGCCATGCTCAATATGCTCTCACTTTTGTGAGTTCATGTTTCACTCTTACCGTTATAATTCTTGCTATTTATATCCTAATAATGCAAATACTACTGCACATAGTACTTACTACTGTGAGTAGCCCCACAACACTTGTTGAGCTTACTCATAGGAATAAGAGACACAGGATGAGGACTTCAACTTGTAAACGGGATGCCAAGAGGTGAGCGTTTCGGTTCATAGCAGTCACAAAATTACATGCTTCCCATTTTTTTTTATTTAATTTTATTTTGTTTTATCCTCTAATTGCATATAATATCTTTTAATATCTTTACTGATAGGCATATTGATTTTTCTTAGTATTTCTTGTGGCCCTAAAATGAACACAGGTACTTTTGATTATACTGGCACACAAATAAGTAAACAATCATGTAAACCCAGTTCTGGGAATAATATTTATTAGTTAACTTTCATTGCAGAGCCAGCAAGAATAGAAGTCTTTCACCCCATCCTGCCACCCTTACTCACTTAAGCAGTTCCATTGAAGACAATGAAACTGCTCACATGAATACCATTTCCAGGCTCACGCATCCAGTATTTGTTGGTCCTATATACATCTTCTATTTATTATTGTATTTGTACAGGTCACCAACACAGTGTTTTCATGGAAATCGCTATCTTTTTTAAAAACGTCACGCATTGGTGGTTTTATAGTTTTAAAAATGATAACCTCAGTAAGAAGATGCTCTTGAAAACAAACATGAGCCTAATTTTACACGTGACCAGTGTTATTGAAATCAATGTGACTACTCACATGCATAAAGCTAAGAGATCACAGCCTAAATTAACATCTGAATGTGCATCTCCCATCAGGTATTAACAACTTTAAGGCAGACCAATTTTCATCTCTCTAAGAACATGTTAAGGGTTACTTTAATAAATGTTATGATTATTCCTATTATTTCACTGCTAATCTTTAACATCTAAACTAAGGCTGTATTGTTTCAAGCTCCAATCTTGCAAATACTTATGCCCACTGAAGTCACGGGGCTACTCAGGTGCTTAAATCTGAGTATGTGCGTAAGTGTTTGCAGGATCAGGGCCTTACAGGTTTCATAGAGTTGTCAATATAGTCACTTATCTCAAAACACTTTTCAGAGATAAATAAAAAATAACAGTAAAAAAGACAAATTAAGACTTACAGGCCAGTGAGAAAAGGTACGTAATACATAAACTATTTTAAAAATCTGGATCTTGTGAAAAACAAATACAACATGCAAATAGCGAAAATAAAATAAACCCATCTTGATAAACAAATCATAGCTACATAGTTTGCAAAGGCAACAGGTTGAGAAATGGGCCCTGCTACTTAACTTCCCAAAATGCAGCCTTTTGGGAGGCTATGCAACTGACTTAGCCTGGTATAAGTCCAGTTTGATTTTTCAGTCAATACATTTAAAACAAAAAATGTTTATGTATTAAAAAGCAGAATTGCTGGAGGATGTTAACTGCGCAGGGAACCAAAGAGAGACCCTGGTGTAGGGAAAGCCTGACACTGCTACACCACACTGACCAGAAAATCCTGGGCAGCTCCCCTAACCCAACTGTATTTTTACTTGGTCTGCAAAGCACCCAGCATGTTTTTAGGCACTCAGAAACAATAACTTACAACCACCCCTCCTGAAGGCATCCTCAGCTCTGCCTTGGGGGAAAGGGGAGCTATTAATGTGAATACTGATCAGTGACTGCTCCACGCTGGCTCCAAAATCCTGTAGGGGGGGGGGGGTGCACCTCTGCCCTTTGGGGCAGCGGGTGGCGAAGACTGGGCTAATGGGGGGTTTATTAACGACGATGCTACCGGTGGCTGGGCCTGTGAGGGATTTCTCAGCCCGTCTCAAAGGCCCGAGAGAGAGATCTTCGCCTCTCCCCGCTGGCTGCCGGGGACAAGGGGGTTATGCCAGTGACCCCGGGGTGATTGCTCTCAACGGGCCTCGGGGGGTCCTGGCTGCCCTCGGCTGCCCCCTGTGGCCCCCCGCGGTGGGGAGGGTAAATTCACCCCTTCCCCGGGGAAGTTGAAGGGGCCAGTGCGGATAACATCGGTCACCACGCAACCGCCCGGGGCCCCCCCCAGGCAGCTACCCCACCCTTCGCCGCCCTGCCCTGGGGGCAGGCCAACCAGGGACCGCTCCCCGGGCTGCAGGGGGGTGGCGGGGAGGGGATCCGCCCCCAGCAGGCACAGGAAGGGGGACAATGGGGATCTCGCCCCCACCTCTGTCACCTCCCTCCCCGGCAGCGGGATCCAGGGGGAGGCGGAGGGGCAAGCGGGGGCACGGAGCAGGATCAACGTGGAAGGGGAGCGACGGGGCAATCAGCGGGCGCGTTCCCCCCCGGGCGGCCCCGCTCCCCGACTAGGCCCCAGCTGGATCCCCGGTGTGGCGTGGCCGGGCCGGCCGGCGGCCTTACCGCCTCCACGGCGTGCTGCAGGATGGAGGTGAGCTTGGAGAACATCCTGTCCCTGGACTGGAGCAGCCGCTGCCGGGAGGATCGCGAGAGCTCCTCGATCCGCCGCCTCCGCTCCAGGGTGAGGGCTGCATGCGGGGGGCCTGGCCGCGGGGATCGGGCTAGGGACGCAGCCAGGCAGCCTCCTGCTCTCCCTCCCCGACAGACACCGTGGCACTGACACCCGCCCGCTCTGCGGCGCCGGCTGCTGAGGAGACGCCTTTCCCCGCTCGGCCTGCAGGGGCCGCTGCCCCCACGGCACAGAGCGGGTCTGTGGGGGAATCCCCGCTGCTGGGCCTGGGAGCCCCCTCATGGAGCCCCCTCCTCTAGCCCCAATGGGACCAGCCCTTTTGTTTAATGCCACAGGAACCCCCACCTCTAGCCCCAATGGGACCAGCCCCTTTGTTTAGCCCCATAGGAATCTTTGTCAATCCCCATATTTTGAGGGGAAATCCCTTTTATTCAGCCTATAGAGACAAGGGATCCCATATTTGGGGGGGAAATCTCCTCTAACCAGCTCTACAGGGACTAAGGAGTCCATTATTTTTTCTGAGGCAGGTGTGCCTGCGGTGGGGAGGAATCTTCTCACCCAGCCGCATAGACACCAAGGATCCCATACTGGGAGGAAGGGTGGTGGAGTCCCTTTCATCCTGCCTATAGAGATCAGAGATTCCCATATGATGGAGAACTGGGTAAAAGGAAACATGTTAAGTAAAAGCATTAGCAAAGTGTAGAAATTATGGCGATTTCAGGTCTCTGTCAGACAATGGGACCATAGGTCTGTCACTCCGATCTTGCAAACTGTTTTGTTTGGAAGTACCCGCAGGGCGCTCCAGTCACTTCATGGGGCTCCTCATGGATGGAGTAGCTTGCAGAATCAGGGCCACTGCAAGCTCTTATGCACATGCTTAACTGCACACAGCTGAGTAGTCCTGGTGTCAGGCTCTGATCCTGCCGATATTTACCCATTTGCTTAACTTTACTGCTGTGAGGTTTGAAGGACTGGGGGCTAAGTGCATGTGTGATTGGGGCCTAAATTTAACATGACATGACAAGTGAGAGTTAAAACCAAACAAAACTGGTTTTTGCAAGTGAATAATTGTACATAGGTTAGTACTTGAGGAACAGTGGCTGCCGCAGAGCACAGCTAAGACATTTATTTTTCATAATCAACAACAAAAGAAAGCATTAGTGAAAATGTTTTGTTTTTATTGAGGCTTTTATTTTCAGATTACTAAATTTATCTTTTCTAGGTTGCCCAAGTAGCCATATTCTACAGTATGTTCTTAGTAGATGTAGGTTTTGTATATGAGCAATAGTAAAGAAGTTGAGGGTATCTCTGGGTTTATGTATTGAGGTAATTAATCCATTTGATTATATGTCTGGAAAGTGTCCATAATGTGAGATTAAGATAAAAAGTTTTAATAGGCCTTTTTCAGTGTGTTTGGACCTGTTTTAACAGTAAGCTCTTTGGGGCAAGGGCCATCATTTTATTATTTGTTTGTACAGAGCCTAGCATGATGTGGTCCTGGTCCAGACGGGGGCTCCTATGTGCTTCCAAAAGACAAAGAATAATAATTAATAATAATATTTAATATAGTATTCAGACCAGGGGTGTCAAATATACAGCCTATGACCTACAGGACATAGTCTCAGATTTCATTTAAAAAAAGAAGTAAATTTCTAGCCCTCATGGTTTTGAAGAAAACTTTCCAAATTGAATGGAATGTAACCGATGCCGTGATGTCTGCCTGCATCTTCAGAAAGCTTCAGACAATAACTCTGAAGTGTTAATTCCCTAAAGCCCAGTGATGATACTTCTGTGTCAACATCAGCTATTTAATTGCTGATCCTTTTAGCAGATGGACTTGGAAATGTAGTAGGAGTGAAACAAATTGGGAGGTGGGAAATGGGAGTAGCTGCAGGGAAGAGGAAATGCAAAGGGAAGAACAAAGGAGACAGGGAAAAGGGAGAAAAACATAGACAGCAGAGCCGGAAGGAAGAGAAATAAAGGGCAGAAATGGTGGTAGTCCTACAGAAGAATAGATTTTCTCACCGAACAATGCTGAATGTGTAAGGTTCTGAACAAACGCCACCTAAAAGTTTAGTTATTAAAAGGCCAGGTTCTCTGCTAACCTCACAATGACATCAGTGGAGATTGCTGTAGCTAGAGGGAAGTATGGAATCCT
Organism: Platysternon megacephalum; assembly: GCA_003942145.1. Taxonomy (NCBI): domain Eukaryota; kingdom Metazoa; phylum Chordata; order Testudines; family Platysternidae; genus Platysternon; species Platysternon megacephalum. The sequence goes on from QXTE01000048.1 coordinate 6,706,957, forward strand.
GAATTTATACCCTGCTCACAGATCATAATTGAATATGGGATTTGGCCCCTGCACAGAATGACACCTCTGATCTAGAGACACAAGGTGAGTGAGGTAATATCTTTTATTGGACCATCTTCTGATGGTGAAAGAGACATGCTTTCAAGCTACACAGAGCTCTTCTTCAGGTCACCAACAGAAGGTGATCCAATAAAAAATATTACCTCACCCACCTTGTCTCTCTAGTATCCTGGGACCAATACGGCTACGATACTGCAAACCCCTCATCTAGGGCACATGATTTCTTCAGTGTGAATTTCTGGGGACTTTCTTTGAGTTCCTATATTTTTACTGGGGTGTTTAGGAGAGCATGGGAGTTTTAAATGATATTTACAAGTGCAAAAATATTTTTTTTTCTGGGTGAGGCTTACCAATCAATTTGGGTAGCAGAACAAACAAAGAAACAGTTCATCATTTTAGGCACCTTGAAGATATACAAGGAGACAGTTTTATAACAGTGGAAGTATTTCTAAGCATACTTCATAATTTATGAAGTCATAAATCACTTAAAGACAGATGGTAAAGTAGAACAGAGCTTTTCCAAGTGCTTGAGGACCTCTTATTATTCTAAGAGTGCCTTTGCACATAAAACAGTTTTAAAAACATCTAGAACATTTAGATGTGCTTAGAATTAGTTTTATGGTCATAAAAATGAGTCCCTGCAAGGACTGCTCAACTCTGAATTTCTCACTTTAAGAAAAGAAAAGAGATTCTTACCATTTTATGATTACTCCTAAGCATCCCCTTAAGCCTATTATACATAACAAATTGAGTTAGCGAGAATAATACTGAATATAATCTCCAATACATAGGGCTTGAATCTGTAGCCACTCTCTGTGCAGAACTGCAATCGATGCTATAGAATCTGGTCCATAGTGCATATATTATATATTGTAGCTGTGCATTTTTGTGGCCTCCTGAAATAGTTCAAACTATCAGACAAAAATATGTAGGTATCTCAGGCCTTGCACTACTGGATTTTTTTTCAACCAGTGCAGGTTTTTGCTACACCAGTGCAAAACACTATCATAGAAATAATGCAAAAAGTGACTTACCTATGACAAGTATCAGAGGGGTAGCCGTGTTAGTCTGGATCTGTAAAAAGCGACAGAGTCCTGTGGTACCTTATAGACTAACAGGCGTATTGTGCTCCAATACGTCTGTTAGTCTATAAGGTGCCACAGGACTCTGTCGCTTTTTGCCTATGACAGTGCAGAAAAACTCGGTATAGACATGCTTAAGATATACCCTTAGGCTCCTGGGGATGATTCAGTTATGGACATAGAACCAGCGTCACACCATATAATAATCCCATTTTCATCTGCTGATTTAGGACTGATTCTGTTTCCACTGAAATCAATGGAAACTTTTCCATCAAATTTAATAGGCGTAGGAGCAGAGCTTTGCTGTGCTGTGTTTTGTGGGACATGCAATTATTTTGCAGGGTGGAACAGGCTTCATTGTTGTAGTGAGGTACTGAGGTCTGTAATAGTAAATGCCGTGCATTAGAGTTTAGCCTCCTGCTTTAAGATGGATTAACAAGTAGCTGAGAGTCAAACATTTGAATCGAGAATGAGATTGTTTTTGGAACAATAGCTGTTTTTTATCTTCTAAATATTCAGGAAATTGTTCAGATTAAATTAATTTAAATGGAATAGACAGTGACGTAATGCACTAGCCTTTTATATCTGAAGATGTAACTTCATATCCTATAAAGCTTAATGGCACCACTCCAGTTGGTAATGGATATATTTGCCAGCATCACAGAAGAACATCCCTCAATTTGACTTTTTGTTCAGGAGAAGCTCAAGATTCTTCTGGCAAAATTTTGTAAGTCAGAATGAAAGTACATTAGTATACCTGTGAACTTTCTACACTCTGCACCATCATTTCTTATGTTCATGATGACGAAATTCACACCCAGACTTTCAATGAATGATTAAAGGGATATTTTGAAGATAAAATTAAGAATGGGATTGTGTGTTGTACCTTTTAGAGGTTTACCACAAAATTTACTGTGTTTGGGGAGGGCTAAAGTGACCTTAAGCCACCTTTGTGCCCTCCTGATTCCAAGCTGCTCTAGGTGCTGAAATGGCCCCATGGGGATTTCTTAATTTATAGCAGCCTGCCCTCTGCTGTCTATGGGTGGTAATGATGTCCAGAATCCTGTAGGTCAGGGGTGAGCAAACTTTTTGGCCCGAGGGCCACATTGGGGTTGCGAAACTGTATGGAGGGCCGGGTAGGGAAGGCTGTGCCTCCCCAAACAGCCTGGCCCCCACCCCCTATCCGCCCCCTCCCACTTTCCGCCCCCTGACTGACCCCCTCAGAACCGCCGCCCCATCCAACCCCCCCTGCTCCTTGTCCCCTGACCGCCCCCTCCCGGGACCCCCCGCCCCAACCACCCACCGGGACCCCACCCCCTATCCAACCCTCCCTGCTCCCTGTCCCCTGACTGCCCCACCCCTATCCACACCCCTGCCCCCTGACAGGCCCCCCGGGACTCCCATGAATATCCAACCCCCCCCGTTCCCTGTCCCCTGACAGCCCCCCCAGAATCCCCGACCCATCCAACCCCATCTGCTNTTCCTTGTCCCCTGGCCACCCCCTCCCGGGACCCTCCACCCCTAACCACCCTTGAGACCTCACCCCCTATCCAACCCTCCCTGCCCCCTGTCCCCTGACTGCCCTGACACCTATCCACACACACACACACCCCGCCTAACAGGCCCCCCGGGACTCCCACGCCTATCCAACCCCCCCCATTCCCCATCCCTTGACTGCCCCCGGGACCTCCTGACCCTTATCCAACCCCCCCGCTCCCCGCCCCCTTACCATGCCGCTCAGAGCAGCAGGAGCTCGCAGCCCCGCTGCCCGGCCGGAGCCAGCCACACCCCCACGCTGCCTGGCAGGAGCGGCGCGCCAGAGCTATGGCGGCACGGTGAGCTGAGGCTGCGGGGGGGGGGACGGGACAGCGGGAGAGGGGCCGGGGACTAGCCTCCCCAGCTGGGAGCTCAAGGGCTGGGCAGGATGGTTCCACAGGCCAGATGTGGCCCGCAGGCCGTAGTTTGCCCACCTCTGCTGTAGAGCTACACACTGTGGCCCGCGCTCTTTCTCCCATGAAACATCCCCTCCTGCCCCACTCCAGTATGTCCCCCATGCCAGTGCTTGCAGTGTGGATGGACCTTGTAGGACAGTAACTGTCCTACATCCTGCCTGTGGTGGGGAATTCTCCATTGTTCATCTCAGGAGTTACCGCAGGAGGGAAAATCCTTCCCAATATGTTTTTTTAAATCCTTATCTGCGTCACTAATATCTCAGATTATTAAACCTGCAGTAATTTAAAAATCAAATTGATTTTCACTGTGTATGCTGTTTGTTTAGTTTTTGTACTTTGGTCAAGTTTCTTGTCAGTTTCACTTTTAGTTTATTTCACTTTCTGGGTCTTATGCATTACCATGGTGCTGTTGTGTTTGGGAAATGTTTACATCCCCCATAATCAAACAAACCTGTTTTCATTGCTATTTTTGAAAAATCCTAAAAGCATTTCTGTTCTTAATAAATTTGGTAAAGTATCTATGAGAACCCAAATTTGGGGACCAAACTGCATGTCAGTGTCTCTTTAATCCTACTGTTTTAGAAGATCAGTGTGTGTGTTTTCTTTCTCTGAAATACTGTAGTTGAACAGGTAAGATTGAAAACAAACAAGGGCAATGCCTTTGTATCTTCAGCAGGGAGTATTTTGTGAATGTTTTTCTTGGGCAAAGGAGGGGAGGTTGGAGTTGACGGGAAGGACAGAGAATTTAATTTGCATAAAATTAAAATTTTTAAGACATAGTCACAGTTGAACAAATAAGTGTCATTAACAGTAATTGAGTCCATGATTGATCAAGGTTTTGTTTGGAAGTGGGGCAGGCAGAATAAGCTAGATCCCTAAAATAGCTTTAATTGAAATTACTAGAATCTGTGTGTCACAGGGTGTGGATTCGCCAGTTTACAAGGGGTTAACTTCAGCATCCACCCCTTTCCTGTCTTCCTTCACAGGTATTCAGTGGAAGGAGTTCGCAATGGGCTCCTGGAAAGGTGAAATGCTTCTGGGAAGATAGGGTTCCCTACCGAGGCCCTGATGGCTGGATTGATCCCCAGGTTGAAGGAATTTTTAGCTTAGGGGTATCATGTTTAGATTTATGAAAATAAAGATCTTTCCTGATGAGCAGATCTTACGGTCTGCTGTTTTGTTTTGTTTCTGCTTAGTCATCCAACTAGTTTAGACCTTGATTAAAGCTAGAGTTTGTGATAACTGGGTACAGGATTCTTATCACATGAAGGGGCTAATAGGCTAGGTAAATTGACCTGACACCAAGATTCCAATCATATTAGAGTTCCTTTCAATGAAAAAATATCAGTGTAGCTTTGCAGAGTCTATGGGGAATCAATAGATTTAAAAAAAAAAAAAAGACAATTGACTCGATGAGAAGGAAAGGTTACACAGCAACACGGAGACTGAGTCAAGACTAGACCCAAGCTTTTGAGTTGCTGTGTAAATTTGAGCAAATCATTTGGAGTTCTAATCCCAGCACTGGCATTGACTCTCTTTGTGGACTTCGTCAGGTTAATCCGAATTTTCAAGAGATGCCTCTGATCTTGGGACTCCAACTGAGGCCTGATTTTCAGAGGCAAAAGTTCTTACAGATATTTGCTGCTCAAAAGCCTATTCCAAATGTAGAATGTGTGCCATTGAAACAAGCTGTCAGGGTTCCCTCCCTACTCTAAACTCTAGGGTACAGATGTGGGGACCCACATGAAAGACCCCCTAAGCTTATTTCTACCAGCTTAGGTTAAAAACTTCCCCAAGGCACAAATTCTTCCTTGCCCTTGGACGGTATGCTGCCACCACCAAGTGATTTAAACAAACATTCAGGGAGGGCCACTTGGAACCCTACCTCCCCCAAAATATCCTCCAAGCCCCTACAGCCCCTTTCCTGGGGAGGCTTGAGAATAATATCCTAACCAATTGGTTACAAAGTGAGCACAGATCAAACCCCCTGAGTCTTTAGGACACTGAAAAACAATCAGGTTCTTAAAAGAAGTTTATTTTAAAAAAGATAAAAGAATCACCTCTGTAAAATCCGGATGGAAGATAACTTACAGGGTAACAAAAAGATTCAAAACACAGAGGATTTCCCCTCTAGGCAAAACTTTAAAGTTACAAAAACAGAGATAAACCTCCCTCTTAGCACAGGGAAAATTCACAAGCTACAACAAAAGATAATCTAACGCATGTCCTTCCTATTACTTATAATTGGTAATTTTAGAGGCCTTTAGTTCAGATATGGCTTTGGAAGATGTATTTTCCCTGCCCTGATTCCTCGCTGACCCGGAGAGAACAACAAAGGAACACAAAACAAAAACCTTCCCCCACAGATTTGAAAGTATCTTCTCCCCTCATTGGTCCTTTTGGTCAGGTGCCAACCAGGTTACTTGAGCTTCTTAACCCTTTACAGGTAAAGGAAGGATTTTATGCTACCCTTACCTGTATGTTTATGACACAAGCACAGTTTTATTCCATTGGAAATCTCCTAATCCTATATCTGTTAGCATACAAGAAATGACTTAAATCAGTAAAATATTTAAAAGTTTGGTCAGTTGCAGCTTTATGTTTGTATAGATGGTCAAATGAACACACAGACAAGAAGGAAGTAAACACATGTATGTCTTTTTTCTTCATTGCCTTTTGGGCTCCGGTTACAGATCCAGTTGTGTATGCAATATTCTCATCTATTTGTAATAGACAGATACTCTTCTCTTTTATCTGCATGCTCCCACTGCCACAAATTATATCTGACCTTATTTTTCTATTGCATGAATTGATTTTGTATGCATTTGGGGTTCAGTCAAGAGGGCATGATTTTGAATAGATGAATTTGGTGGGCAGAAATAATGGTGGGCATAGTTTTGCCCCATCAGTTGTGTGCAGGTGTAGTTGATTTTATTTAGGTGTCTAACTACCTGATGAAGCCCACATTAATTAGCTATGTAAATGACTTCACTTGAATCTGCATATAATTGTGGGTACAAAAAGGAGGCCAAATTTTTAAAAATATGATGTAATGTTGAAGTAAATCTTCTGTTGATGGTTTTCAGTCTGCTATTACTGAGGGCAGGTATACACTACCACTTAAATCGATTTAACTTATGTTGCTCAAGGCAGGGTGGATAAAAATCAACGATTTAAAAAAATATATATATTCAGAATTTTTTTATTTAAATTGGATTTTTTTGATGAAATGCTTTTTGAGGAAAATACCTATCTAAAGATAGTTTTAATTAAGATGCATTATAGCTCAAAGATACCTCATCATGGAATAGGGATTATAAATTCTAATTCTATAGTATGAGACAATATATTCATCTAATGTTTAAGAAAAGTTTTGTAAATGAGTTCCAATAGTTCATGGATTAGGGACCCAATCTTCTGGGGTGAGAAATAAAAATATATAGAGGTGAGAAATAACAGACCTCAACCCTATTGTCCCTCTGCAAATTTGTGTACACAGAGTCAATCCCTTACCTCTCTCTAAAAGTGCAAAGTTTCAAAAAGTTCAATGAATAGAAGATTGTTGGGGGTGGAATAGATCTGGACAAGGAGAAGAAATCTGGAGATAAATGTGAGAAGGGAGGGGCCGGCAGTAGAAACAAAAGTGAAACTGTTTGAGCAGCATATTCCAGAAGTCTTGAGGTCTTTCTGAGTGTAGCCTTCGTTGATTTGAGATCTACTATACCATTCTCTCACTAGAAGGGAAAACCTATAATGGCAGCAGGCCGTAAAAGAGTTACAGTTTGGGAGTAAGAACCATTCAAGAAATATATGTTTGTTGATGGTGTTTTAAAGAAAGTCGCACCAGTGAACTGGTGGAAGTCACTTAAGCACTTGGATTCAGAGACTGTTGAAGTGATAATCTCACTTTTAACAGCAGTAGCTTCTTCTACCGGTGTAGAAATAATATTTTCTTCCTTTGGACTAATTCATTCCAAATTGAGAAATTGTTTGGGACCTGAAAAAGCAGAAAAGCTTGTTTTTCTTTTCCAGATTATGAACAAACAGGAAAATGAAGGTGAAGAGGACTCAGTTAGCTGCAGAAGCCAATATTTTAAGTTTCTCATGTTGACCTGGCTGCCATAGTCCATTTAATTTTTTTTAAATATTTCATTTAACTATTTTAGTTAAAAACAATTTTAACAAAAACAAACCTGATTTTAAAAAACTTGAATGTTTAACTAAATTCAAAAATTCATATGCTGGTTTTGTTAAAATATTATATGTTTGCTGTTGAAGAAAAAAATCCAGAATACATAACGTTGTTTTAGTTAAATAAAACAATTTAAATGTCTGTCTGGTGATGTTCTCCTAATACAACATGGCAAGAAAATCCTCCAAATATTAATGGTTAACTTGTTGAATTGGAGATATTTATGAAGTCATTGGGAGGTGAACTATCTGCTTCAATTACCTTTGGTAAATAAAATAACCAAACAATCATTCATTTTCTGATATAGCTGTAAAACTAATCTGAAAAGTTTTCAAAATAAATCACTTTACAAATGTATAGTGTGTACCTTCTAAAAATGAAACCTACATCTATCTCTGAGTTGTGAAGAATATGTATTAAGGTTATAACAACCAACAAGAATGCACTTTTATGTAGAAATCCATGATTAAATCGAGTCTTCCTGACTAGTGATTTAAATCATGATTTAAATCAAATTGATTTAAATCAAATCCACCCTGCTCAGGGATGTGAAAAAGACCCCCCCTGAGCAGGAGTGCCACCAGCTTTTCCGGCGCCCTAGGCAGCGGAAGGTCCCGCCCCCGAAATGCTGCCCCCAACAGCGGCGGCGGAAGGTCCCGCCCCCAAATTTCCACGGACGGACGGGGCGCCGGCGCCCCGCAAATAGTAGCGTTGTAGGCAACCGCCTAGGTCGCCTAATGGGTTGCGCCGGCCCTGCCCCTGAGTGATGCAAGTTACAGCGATCTAAGCACTATCTACACTGGTGCTATGCCAACAGGAGAGCATCTCACGGAGGTGGAGTAATTATGCCAGCAGGAGAGTGCTCTCCTGTTGGCATAGAGCGTCTTTACCAGACGTGCTACAGCGGTACAGATGCACCAGTGCAGCTGTGCCCATGTAGCACTTCTAGTGTAGACCTTCCCTGAGTGTATAACTCATATGTTGGAAGGCTCAGATGGAGTTACAATGAACACATGAATTTAGATTGTTAATGTCAACCTGGAGAAATTGAAGAACTCTGTATGTTGCATGTATTGTTTAATGTCATCGCAAAATATCCTCTTGCCTGCCCCACAGAACTTTAGCAGCTGTTATCCATATCAAGAGTTTGAATGGCGTTTCTATAATTTTTATTGGATTAGTCGTACTTGGATGACGACCTTTTCCTAACATTTTCTGTCAAATGTTGCATAATACTGCATTCCTCTTCAAGTAGCCCTACTGAAATCAGTGGAACTATTCGAGGAGTGAGGTCAATATTAATGGGATTAGGGATATCACATTGTAGCCTTTAGCAGTTTTATCCATCTAAGACTTTGCTACAGAGCCATAATGGATGTTTCTTAAATCTACATTTTGATACTCTTACTCGTGGTAGCCATGCGCCCCAGCCTGGGGGAACAATCAGCACACTTAACTCAGTTCCTAGCTCTTACCCCAGGGTTCTGTTTGTTGTCCAAACACAAAATAGGAAAACCTGGAGTGACAAGATAAAGCAATTGACCTGCTCCCTAACATAGGCTGTGGGCCTCCAGCCTCTGGCAGTCCAGTAATCAGGATTTTCTTTCAATCTAGAGGCCTCCCAATCCTGTGTAGTCCCACACTGCATGGCAACCCTCTCGTAATCACTGATGCCCTCATCAATATCCCCTAGCTGGTAATAATCAGACCCAATCGCCTAATGCTGCTCAGCTGGTTCTGGTGATGCCTAGCACCTATCTATCTGCCTGCCTGGCTCTTCCCCAGACCGGGGCTGGCTGCTCTCTGGCTTTTATAGGCGCAGACCATCCTCTTATCCAATGGTACTGCAAAAGGAGTGTAAGATCCTACTCAGCTCGAATCAGGGTAATGGAATACCCTGAGCTCTTGTTTGGAGTCAATTGATCTCATGATGATTTGGATGCCCACTGAGAGACCTTGGGTACTGCACCTATGACAGAGTGCAAAATTCCAGGATGCATTGTCAGACTCTCCCCACCCGCCCTGCTAGAAATACCCCATGTATAGCTCTCACTGTCTCTCATTTCAAAGGAAGTCAGTCAGTTTAGTTCCAAAGTTAACTACATTCTGCTCAGTTTTATGTCCCCCCATTTTTATTGTTGGATATTATTTTCATCAGAAAGAAAGACTCATTGAATAGGGGTATTGAAAGAGTTATTTACTAAATGACTGGATCCCTCAGAAATTAAAGTTCCTGCATGAATTTTTTGGGGGTGTCTGGGATTTTGGGTCTTTCTCACATAATGTGTTGCAATCTGAATCTTGTCAGCCTGAGAAGGATGACACCACTTCAAATTCAACTTGAAGCAGCAATACTACAAACATGCTGTAAACTTTCACCAATTGTCCCAGTTTTCCAGGATATCTTCCACCTGCCAGCAAAACATTTGCAATCTCATTCTGTGCTCCGGGATCAAGAGTTCCAGACTTAGGTCACACTGAACTTTGTCCATTCCAGACCTAGACCTTATTGTTACTTGTGGCTATGTAAATGGTGACAGTGAATGAATGGATGTTGGGTTTGCTGTGGTGAACAGACAGTGCTACGGATGGCAGAGGATTGCCAGATCAGTGGTGACATCACCTGCCTCTATAATGCAATACCTGGAAGCTGCTTTATGGCTGCAAAATTTTATGATGAGCTAATCTCCTATGGGTGGCATAAGATAAATTATGAATGATTAAAGTTGCAAACATTTTTCTTTATATTGCAATTAGCCATAACAATAGTGACTTTAACCCTCATTTTGGTTCTAAGGTTCCCCAATGATCTGAGACTCTAAACTTTCTGAATGAATTCCTCATCATACCCCCCATTAAACACAGTATTCAGAGGATGGCAAGTAGCCAGTAAAGCACTCAGTGCATCCTTGCTTTCACTGGGTCATAGTCTGCAAAGTGTATGAGCATAATTATGGTGTCAAAGCAGTTTTATGTGCTGCTTAGACTTTCCTAATATACATATATTAGGTAAGAAAAAAACATACAGTTTTATTCATGGTTGATTGATTTCTGTGCTCCCCTTGTCTTCTGCACAGTGCGATGCGGGTATTGGAGCAAATTGTATCAGTTTCGCATGTGTAACAAAAGAATGATAAGGAAAACACTAGGACCTAGCAAGCTTGGTTTCATTATCAGTTATGGAAACCACTGGCACATTTCTTAGTACCCATATTAACATTAGTATTTTAGCTGCTAGTGCAAACCCTTCTTCTTACCAGGAACAATCAGTTGAAGAATCTCTTGCTCCTGCTGATTTTGCAGATCTTTCAAACAAACATTAGAGGGGAAAACTGCACCTAAAAAAAAACATCTAACAGAGCAACTGAAAAGGAGATAGGGAAATAAACAAGAAAAAAAAGTTCCTGGGTCAGGTCCTCAGAAGAAGGAAATTGCAGTAGAGCTGTTGAAATCAATTCAATCACACTGATTTATACCAGCTGAAGATCTGACACTACAACTTCATATACAGGTTTTACTGATCACCCTCAAGTAAGAGTTACATTGTGACTAAAATCCCTCTCTCCCTTTCATAGTTTCATTTAAGGCCGGAAGGACAATTAGATCATGTAATTTTACCTGTAAATCACGGGACATTAAATTTCACCCAATTACGCCTATGTTGAGCCCAGTCGCTTGAGTTAGACTAAAGCATTTCAGCCCTCAGGACACTGAACTGTTGTGTGCCACAAGCAGAGAACAGGCAAGACTGAGGTGCCACCGATGCCTAAAGCCCCTGCAATGGCAGGGAATTGATCAGGTGAGACATGCCCAGGTGATCCATGCTGCAGAGGAAAGTGGAAAAACTCCACAGTCCCCGCCAATGTGACCTGGCGGGGGCGAAGGGGGGAATTCCTTCCCAACCCACCTCTGGCAGTCAGTTGGATCCTAAGCATGTGAGAAAGACACACCAGCCAGGCATCTCAGGCTCCATGTACCCTAGGAGCTAGGGCTGTGATTCCCAGCTTGCGTAGACATACTTGTGCTAGCTCTCATCTGAGCTAGCATGCTAAACTTAGTGGTGTAGCCGTGGTAGCACGGGCAACGGTGGCATAGGCCAGCCGTGCCAATTACAAACCCACCTGAACCCTGTGGGTACATACTTGGGACAGCTACCATGGCTACACTACTATTTTTGCATGTTAGCTCAGACAAGATGTATGTCTATGTGAGCTGAGAATCACATCCTAACTTGTTGGGTAGTCGTAGCCTAAGCNGTGGGCTACAGCCCACTTCATCGGATGCATAGAATGGAACACACAGAAAGAAGATATTTATACATACAGAGAACATGAAAAGGTGGAAGTAGCCATACCAACTGTTCTCTGTATGTATAAATATCTTCTTTCTGTGTGTTCCATTCTATGCATCCGATGAAGTGGGCTGTAGCCCACGAAAGCTTATGCTCAAATAAATTTGTTAGTCTCTAAGGTGCCACAAGTACTCCTGTTCTTTTTGCGGATACAGACTAACACGGCTGCTACTTTGAAGCCCTGCAAACTGATTCTGGGATCTGAAAGTGAAACTGTGCTCTCTGGCTTTTGATTTATCACCAGTAATACACATTCTGCAATCAGACTTAGCTAATACCTGTACTGATGTTTCACAAGCCAGAAGAGAATCCATTTACTTTCCAGAGCTGTGTTTGTTCTGCAGAGCTATGAGGAGTCAACAGTGTTAATAAAACCTTTTGGACAGCATAGTAAGCAAATATTCTGTGTATACACACTTGTAGGGAGCAGATCTGTTGAGTACGATTCTGACCATAGAAACTTTAAAATTGAGTTTTAAGGAAAGAATGTCACAGACTAGCACAGTGCTCTGTGATTGGGGTCCTTCAATACAAGTAATATTTTGAGAAAAATTCTGCTCCCAGAACTCCACGGTGCAACTTTACTCCAATATTCTGCCCTTCCAAATAAAAATACTTGGCAGTTTTTATTAAAGCACTCTACAGATATTAATCCATTAATTCTTCCAATACTCCTTTGAGTTAGTGTGGTAAATTGAGGAAACTGAGGCAGAGAGGTTAAGGATTAAGTTCTGTGCGTTCAATGATTTCAATGGGTTGCATGTGGTTTAAGTAAAGATGAAGTTGTGGTTTTCCCCAAACCCTCAAAAGGAGTCACTGTCAGCTTCGTTTGAAACTCAGGAGTCCTTTAGTCAGACCCCTAGATCAGTGACACTCAACCTTTCCAGACTACTGTCAGGAGTCTGATATGTCTTGCGTACCCCCAAGTTTCACCTCATTTAAAAACTGCTTGCTTACAAAATCAGACATAAAAATACAAGTGTCACAGCACACTATTAGTGAAAAATTGCTTACTTTCTCATTGTTACCATATAATTATAAACTAAATAAATTGGAATATAAATATTGTACTTACATTTCAGTGTATAGTATACAGAACAGTATAAACAAGTTAGTGTCAGTATGAAATGTTAGTTTGTACTGACTTCGCTAGTGCTTTTTATGTAGCCTGTTGTAAAACTAGACAAATATCTAGACAAATTGATGTACCCCTTGGAAGACCTCTGCATACCCCCAGGGGTACGTGTACCCCTGTTTGAGAATCACTGCCCTAGAACACACTCCTTTTGTACCCGCAGGGACAGAAGGACAGTATATCAAATGAATATTAGAGAAGAGGAGAATTTTGGTCTCAGTCTTGACCTTGCAAAGAGATACCTGAGCGCAGAAAAAATGTCAAGCTCCGTTCTGGCTGTGTGGATTTTCTTTTGTAATGCGTAGTAGGGTTTCATCATTATTTATATTTTTGGATTAAGGGCTGTAATCTGTCAATCCCTAAAACAACATCTGATAATCTGTTTAATCGTGAGCAAGCTTTGATCCTGATAGAGTCAATCTAATTTAACTCATGCAGAATAGTTTATGCTGATCCAGGACTGTCCAAGTGCAGAAATGGGACAGTGAACATTTTCAACAAATATGTACCTTTTACATTTGTTCAGAATTAAGAGGAAATTTTTGTCCTACTTGCAGTGCAATACCTTTGTTCTGATGCATAGCAGTGCTTTTTCTTCACATAGTCTGGGTTTGCTAAAATGTTGGCATCATCAAAATATCTTAACACTGAACCAGCTGTCTAAAATATGTACAATGGAGCCACTTGGTAGTGGTTCCATAGTTAACGATGGTGAAATTATCTAGCAAACCCCAAATCTTGGCAGATTTAAAAAACCCTGTTCATTATTAATAACGTTACATGATGTAACTGTTGGGTGATGCTGTTTCATACATAGCTTTACCACTAGGAATCAATGCTTGCAGGATCTTCCAGAAGGAGGAGTATAGACCTTAGGCCAGATCCTTGGACTCTACTGCAGCAATGCAAAAGGATCTTAAACCAGCTTTAAATTGGCAGCTGAGGATTCCCCCAACACGGGGGAATTCTTGACTGGTGTAAAAACCCAGTGGATCCAGTTTTGTCCTTCCCACTCCTTCACTCGGCAAAGTGGACAGACAAAGGACTTCTTGGGGGCAGGATAGATCACAACATACACTGGTGATCTTGGATTGGTAGAATGGTCACTAGGGGACTGTTCCAGCCAGTGTACGAGCCGTGCTGCAATTACGCTAACTTGTGCTGGGTTCTGGTTCTGCCACTGGCCAGCCCCAGGATTTTTGGCTGCCCTCTGCTTCCACCAGCTGTGTCCAGTTTGTTGGCCAGAATTATACATGGTTCTTCTACCATCCACTTTGTTGTCAAGTTTAATGTGCATGATTGTATGTTTATGATAAATGGTTGGGTAACTTCCAATACTTTAGAGGCACCAGCAGAGGGCATAGAGATCCATGTTTCATGGATAGCTGCATGCTTAACTTTACTGTTTGGTCAGAAGTAGGGACGTTCGTCGTTCACCAAGAAATCTCTCCCCTCTTTTAAATTGTTGTATGAAATGAGCTGGTGTTTTAAGTCTAGGTCTTAGCACGCGGGATTCTGATCTTCATAAAGTAAGGCTGCAGGTGCTATTGTTGTGAGTGCATTTAACCAAATGTGCATGGGCAAGTCAAAGACATGCATTTATGTATTGCAACATGGTGCCTATCTGCAACAGAAGATTGCGCTATTAAACACTGACCTGGCCACAGGAAGCTGTGCATTCATGACCCCTGGGTGGGGCTTGATTATTGTAATTTATTTGCTTGAAGAAAGCTTCAGTAGCTACAAAATGCAGCAGCCGGTCTGTATAACAATATATTGCCCCAGTGCTCCATTGTCTGTGCTGGCTCCTAAATACCGAGTCCAGTTCAGTTTGTTATTCAGAGACCTTCATGGGATTGGCCCTAACTCCCTGCGAGCTCCTCTCACCCCAGTGACCGTGACGTCCCGCAAGAGCTTTGTACCTCTGGAAAAATTAAACTCTTGATAATGTAGGGGGAGTTTGAGAGACAGACCTTTCACAGGAACTGGAACTAAACTAAAGAACTCGCTCCCACAGGACATAAGAATGACCAGGGATCTCACCATCAAGCTATTTTACCTACAGGTGGTGAAGATGGAGGGATTCTTAGTGTTCTTCCTATTTTTAATTTAATGGGAAGGGCTCAGATACTGCTGTGGTCGGGGTATAAGTACCTACTTAGTCCTGTTTTTTCTCCTTTTTTCACTTCTATTTTATTAATTTTTGCTCTTTTTCTTTTTAGTATTCCCTCTTCCAATTCCCTCAATCTCCAAAAGACTGCATCATGCTTAGTGTGGGAGCTGTCTATTGGTGATTCTGTGGGGCTGAGACATATGGTCTCACCGCAAACTGTGTTTCCAGAGCAGACACACAACATGTGGTCCTGTGAGTTGGTTCCTGAGTCTCTAGTCCTGTATGCACAAGCTGATCCTTAAGGGCCCAATTCAATTCCTATATATGTTGGATCAGCCCTAAACCAGGTGAATTAGGGGCCACAACAGCAGACATAGGTATAACAAGATCCTATGGCTGGAAACAGAAGCGAGACAAATTCAGACTAGAAATAAGGAGCACATTTTTAACCTTGAGGGTAAATAACAATTGGATCAATTTACCAAAGGTTGTGATGGATTTTTTGTTACTATCAATTTTTAAATCAAGATTGGATGTTTTTATATGCTCTAATTCAAACAGGAATTAATTCAAAGAAGCTGTTTGTCCCTGTGTTAAACAGGAGGTCAGGCTAGGTGATCAGTGATCCCTTCATAAACAAGATGGAGAAAAGGGCAGGACAAGAGGTAACGGGTTCAAACTCCAGCAGAGCAGATTTAGATTAAATCTCAGGGAAAACTTCCTAACGGTAAGAACAGTAGAACAATGGAACAGACTTCATAGGGAGGTTGTGGAATGTCATTCATTGGAGGTTTTCAAAGGGAGGCTGGATAGCCATCTGTCTTGGATGGTTCAGCCACAACAAATCCTGCATCTTGGCAGGGGGTTAGACTAGATGACCTTTCTGTTCCCTTCTAACCCTATGGTTCTATGGGACTCTCAACTGATCCCAAATGGTAGAAATATCATCGGAAGACCAGACGTTGTGTTTATTTGGTCCCATAAATGGCTCAGTAAGGTAAAATATAGCCCATGATAAACTATAAATACCATGATATTCGAGTTTATTTGGGCTCCCGCAGAGCCAGAATATTTATCCCTACTTCAAAACTTCATATTTGGGCTTCCTTTATAGAAATCAAGGTAGCCTTTTTTCTTGTTCCTCAACACCAATAACCATGAAACCAAAAACTCGTTTATCATACTAAAAAATACATTTTGTTGGCACCAGCTGATGTACAATCTAAATAGAACACAGATAAATTCTGTGTTTGGAAATAGTGCATTAGTGTGTAAAGCAACCAGCATAGTTTGCCAAAAGAGCAACTAACCATTATGTGTGAGAACATATCCTGCAGAGGGCAGCATGACCAAGCATTTTATTTTACCAGCGCCGTAAACAAGAGAATTCAGTAATCCATTGGCATCTGTATTTCTGTACTGTGACTTTCCAGAATAAATAACAGAAGGCATTGTGGGGAATTAGCATAGAATCTATGTGAGCTCAGGATTGGTGCTAGGCAAAGGAAAATATCCTCTTGGATAAATCTTGTTGCCATACGTTGGCCATCTTTCAAAGGGGGTGAGATTACATGGAAAATTCAGCTGGGTCTGACACCTTAAATATGTAGCATATCCACATCCCCGTAGATTTTGACGGCATGAAAGGGAGAAGAAAATGTAACAAAAATATCCAGAATAAATGTAAATGGATTTCTGTAGAAGAAAACAGTGTGGCATCCATTGTTTCTAAAGCAGTTTGGGATCCCTCTGTGACTCATGTAAACCTCTGTTAATAAAAAGATCATAAGAAAGTGGCTTTGCTGAGTGTATATCATACAAAGGTGTTGACCTGGATAATATGGTGGCCCTTGTTCTTTCTCTAAGACTTACAGATTCACTGATTTATCTAACTGACGTTGGGTGATATATTGTTGATGGGTATGTCAGTGATTGTGCATTTCCAACCCCTCCGCCTGATCTCTCCACCTTGGGCACTTGTGAAATTTCCATTACCACAATATCAAGGATCCTACTGCTGACCGTGTATCTAGGTGCAGACATGTGGCTTTGCTGTAAAACTGGGCATTACTATGTAGGAGACCTAGGTTTGTTTTTTTCTTTTAGTTTGGTAACAGAGACAAACATTCAGTCTCAGAATGAGAAGCAGTACTTTGTGACTCTCAGATCCAAAGTGCAGCCCATCCAGCTGATTAAGAAGTGAGCTTGATGTGCTCTGAAAGGAGTCCTGTCCTCTTCAGCCAGAAGATGAGTGGCCCAGCAGTATGGAGTCTTCATGTTGGAAAGTATAAAGAAAAGATGAAAAAGAGCATGTGAGGAATTAGGGCAACACCAGGAAGAGCTAAACCCCAGTAGTATGGGAAGAAGCCCCTGCACCTCTTATAATAGGAGGTTAGAGCTAATGAAAATGCTCACTCCCTCCATCTAAGTTTAAGGAACACTAATCTTAAATAGAGATGGGCCCAAGCTGTGTAGTTCATACATGGATAAAACTATTTCCAAGTCAGGATGTGCTAAGATCCAGAGTTTTGGTTTGGTCCCACATATAGAGAATGGCCAGATGTAAAATTTAGATTCAGATCCCAAACCTTTCGAAAGTTCAGCAGTGGTTTGATCAGGGGTTTTGGTTCTGGCCTAACCATGATATTCTACCATCTTTATAGTATGAAATCGGTGCTAGGAAACATCTGTTACATTTGATATTGATAGTATGACCTTGTTAGCACATTTAACCAACTGTGACTGTTTAACCAACTAAATGCTGTATGGCCATAACACGGCAAATGCTTTCACTGTTGGAGCAAGTACAAAGTATATTTAGTGCAGAAGATGGTGTAAGTCCTCTAGTATCAGGCATACTTAAAAGCTACTATTTTTAAATCACAATCAGCAATCTTCAGTGTTAATTTTGTATTTCCTTTATTGTAGAAGAAAAAATGACTAGGAATCAAGATTCTTGAGTCTTATTCTTGGCACAAACTTCCTGTGTGACCTTAGGCAAATTACATAGGGCTTGATCCCCAACCCATTGACCTTAATGAGTTTTGGATTAGGACCTCTTAAGGGGTCCCCAAGTAGGGAGTGGAAAATTGTGAGGCAGCCATGGTTTAGTTTTCTTCCAATTCTTAGGCAACAATTCAAAAAGACGGCTTCAAGTAGCTGGTTTGTCTGTTAACTGCCAACTTTCCAGGCCTTCTGCTGAGGACCCAATCCTGCATTCCGTATGCACCCAAAATTCCCATTGACAGTAAAGAGATTTTGGGTGCACAAGAAATGCAGGATGGAACCTAGAGTGTTTTTTTTTAATACTTGGCAGCTCTGATTTTTCTAGATTTTATGTAAGAATTAGCATTTGTGTCATAGTGCGACTTAATATCTGCTTAGCACAGTATAATTCAGCTAACATTCCCACTCACAAAGATTGTGTAGTTTAAAAATGTCCTGGGTCTCATGTGTCTCACACATATTAAAGAGTTTTATCATGGTTACATAATTGCCAGATGGCAGCAAACAAAAAGAGATGGAATTTTCCCCCTTTCAAATATGCCATTGTTTACTGGTTCATCCTTTTTGCCTTTATAACCCATCGAATCTACTGGTCACCATTATGATTTTATTTTTCTCCCATTCGTGGCTTTAATGAATAAACTTTAAAGTAAGGCTAACAGTATAATTAGTACAGAGCAAAAAAAAAAAAAGTAAATGGCTAACAAAATTAGCGAGACATGATACTTATACTAACAAATTAATCCTCACCATACACTTATCAAGATGGAAAGGAAGTTTTGTTATTATCCCCATTTAACCAAATGGAAAGCTGACGAACAGAGAAGATAAGTGACTTGTCCAATACCACAGAGAGATTCAGTGGCAGAACTAGACTTAGTACTCAAGATATGCGGGCTTCCAGAAATATTCTGATATTACCTGCAGGCTAAGTGTGGATGATCATGTCTTCCTCTAGTCACTGACCCAGGTGAGAAGACCCCACTGCGTTCTCTCAGCTAATGGAATTACTCCTTTAGCTCAGGTGACAGAGGCATTTGCTTTTTGATGCTGATGGTTCTATTGCTATCACTGTGGATAATTATAGTATCATGAGAAGGTGGAAAAGAATCACAGAAATAGATGAGTTCTTCTAACAGTGAACAAGGAACTCTTTTACATTGTGGGAAAACAGTATAAACCCACCCTGCCTCTCAGTGGCCTGGTCTACACTGGGGGGTGGGGGTGGTGTCGATTTAAATTACGCAACTTCAGCTACGTGAATAACGTAGCTGAAGTCAACATACTTAGATCTACTTACGGTAAGTTGACTGCTGACACGCCCCCGTCGACTCCACCTGCGCCTCTCGCGCCGGTGGAGTACCGGAGTCGATGGGAGAGTACTCGGCGGTCGATTTATCGCGTCTTCAATAGACACGATAAATCGATCCCTGCTGGATCGATCGCTCCGGAGGTAAGTGTAGATATGCCCAGTGTTTCATTGTAGGTCTTCTTCCTAGAAGCTTCCCCAGGCCTCTCCTACCTGGCTTCCTGCTATTGTTTTAAAGAAGAAGTACACATATCCTCTTACATGATGCTTCTGTATACAGTCCTGGATTCTTGAGTCCATTAGCCCACACTACCTCATGACAATGCAGGTACAATAAAATACAGCTTTATTTTGTATCATTCTTTCTCCATAAAACTATATACCCCAAGGATTATTTACAGTGTTAAATAATACTCTAAAGGCATACGAGAATGTTTCTGCAACAATTGAAAGGAATTGATAAAACTTCTTTTGAGCTAGAAATCATGAAAAGATTACCAATATTAGAAATTTGACTTTTGTCTAAGTTTTCTTTGTTGCATAATCAAGAAAGCCTTATTATTTTACTTTTTAAATTTCCTTATAGTTAAATATCCTTGAAAACACATATGCTGGCTATATTTGAAGAAAATAGGTTGTAATTAAGCAAATTGATTAACTATTGTTGCTATAAATAATTTTGGGCTCCAGTTTGCTCTCATTGATATAAATGGAGATTTTTTTCCCCATTGACTTCAGTGGGAGCAGGGTCTGATCCAAAGCCCATTGAAGTCAATGGAAGTCTATGTACTTATGTGAACATGCTGCCCTGTATTGGCTGGTTGCAGAACAAACACAAGGATCTTATAGCTGGTAGGTTGGAGAGCTCTCTTCCTAAGTGATAGAGGCATGTTGCAGACGTAGAACCAAGTTCCTTTCCCAGATCTGCAGATGTGTATCCTGTTATGCAAAAGTTAAGATGACCTGTAAAAAAAACCAAATTGGATTTGTGCCCTTCTTTGCTTTGTTATAATGTTTAAAGTCCTGAAAGCATTTTGTAAAAATAACGTAAAACAAAAAACTTGGTTGTTTTAAGCATTGCCAATCCTACTTTTTATTTGAGAATGGAGCGGAGATTCTCATGCAATCTATTGATTTCTGCAGCTGGGACTTTAAGAAAAACACTTACCATTGCAAGACTCACTATTATGAGAGTTGGCAACATGTGTTTTTCTGTTTAGATTTTACATTAATATTTCAGGTCTGACTCCCCTGGAACACTCTAGTGACGAGAGAGCTAATGAAATTATGACATCATAACAGACTGAAAAATTGTGTGAAGTTCCTAATGTTTCTTAGTGCCCCTGTATCAGCCCAGCGAAATCACTGCACAAAATTAAAAACATAATAAGACATTTCAGACTGCTCCCGGTCAGCCTCACTGTTGCGTTTTAATGCATGCATAGTGATCAGGCACAGTATAGATAAATAGATGTCACTTTGACATTGGTTCATGCAACAAAAAGTTTTCAAGGGCAGGAAATGTTTAAGAAATTACCATTATCTGAAAACTGGGAGCTGACAGCCCGGGATCTCAGCGCCAGGCAGCGTGGCTCCCAGGTGTGATCTGCTGGCGGAGCTGACAGCCCGGGCTCTCAGCGCCAGGCAGCGGGACTCCCAGCTGTGAGCTCCATGTACAGCCCACAGCCTGGGCTCTCAGCGCTGGGCAGCGAGGCTCCAACTGTCAGCACTGCGGGGTAACAGCTGGAACACCCCCCACTGCCTTGGGGGCTCAGTTTCAAAACAGGGACCCTACTAGCAGTGAAGTTGACATTCTTGTCAGTATCATGGCTCCGGCTGTCAGCCACGCTAACAGCCAACAGGTGATGCAAGTAATGCAGTGTCTATACAGATATTCCGTCCCCCAAAATATGTCAACCTAAGCCGTATACCTCTAGCCAAGGTGGATTTATTAGGTTGGCATAGCGGGCGAGTTACAGTGGCGGGAGGAACACCGTAGTGTGTACACTTACATAGTTAAGTTGACATAAGCCATCTTATGTCAACCGAATTCTGTAGTATAGACCAAGCGTTAGAAAACTGTATTTTCATTTACCTACACAAAAGAAAAAAATGAAAGTAGTAAATAAATAAATAAATAACCCGCAACAACCCTTGGAAATTCCAAAAATAAAAAATGGTTTAAAAAAACAGTTAAGTTGCTAAGTGCCAACAATATACATTGAGAAGAAGGATGATCCAGTTGATAGTGCTCTGTACTGGTGACACCCAGGTGCAATTCCCTGCTGTGCCAGAGACTTCCTGTATGACCTAAGACAAATCATTTATGGACTTATTTTCAAAGTGTCTAGGTGCATAAATCTCATCTTCAATGAGATTTAGGTGCCTAATTTGTTTAGGCACTTTTGAAAATCCCAGCAGGCACCTAAGTGAATCTTTAGGGGCCTCAATAAATTTGAAGATCTGGCCTTTAGTCTCTCTCTGTGCCTAAGTTCCTCATTTGTAAAATAGCAATAACAGCACTTTTTCAGCTCACTGGGGTTTTGAGGATAAATACACCAAAGATTGTGAGATGCTCACAATCCTACAAAAAAACCAACCAAATGCTCAAAAGCAAGGGAATGAATAGTTAAGATGATAAATTGTACAGTGCCCATATAATAATACGGTATAAACACATTGGGCCTCAGCTGTGTAAATCGGTGTTGCTCCATTGATTTCAGGGGTATGTTAATTTACACTAGCTGGGGATCAGACCCATTCTTATTAAATATAAACAGCTACTTTAACTCAAAATAAGTACTGTTCTTTCATTTCCAATCTCAAAATATAAACAAAACACTATTTTAACACTATGAAACATGATGAAAAAGAAATAAAAATGATATATGTGCACATTAATGACACACTGACCAGCTTCAAATACAAGTCCACACAATACAGAATTTACCATGGATCAACAATGGTATGCCCTTTTCCTGTTATACCACATACCCAACATTATTCTCAAGAAACAACAGTTATAAGTACTTCACCCCCACCACCATCAGTTCATAAATATATATAAAAAATAACCTGAGCTGGTACAATGTGTTTGCACAGAATTCTAAAATGTTTTTCTGTCAGTCTCTATGTTGCACCTGCCTACCTTAGATAGAAAGTTCACATAAAATTAATGTGGAATTAACTGTGTATGTGCTATTCTAAGAAATCTTTTAAGTTACAAATGCTTCTCCCCTCTGTACCCCCCCCCCCCCCCCCCCCGGTCAATTACAAAGGCAGCAGAAAGACAGGAAATCCTACACGAAAAAACTAAGGTCTGCCTTTTCCTGAGACTCCTCTCTAATGCTACCTTTTTAGCATCACATGGGGGAACCCGTGATAACATTGGTTAGAAACCCATCCAGGGAAGTGCACAGGCAATGCCTTGAATATTAAAAATGCAAAATTATGTCATCACATCACACTGGTTTAGGAAAATCTTGTCTGTCGCAGTGCAAGAAGGGAAAGTTGAGTTGCTTGCAAATGGGAATGTTTAATGATTGCACACACAAGAGGGGATGGGGAACTGGTTTTGAAGTAGATGTTAATGCATGATCACACACCACTGTGCTTTAATGTAGCAATAGATCAGCATCCAGGGCTGGTGCCTTAGGGATGGGGATGGAGGAATGCAAACCGGCTATTTATTCCATTCTTGCTACAGGATTCAGTGGCATTTGCAGTTGCAGAAAACAGGATGACACAGTGAATACAATTGAACTGAATTGTACAACACATTGGGGGTGATGGATGGAGGATGGAGTTATACATTTCTAAAAGCCACTGTTGCACAAATGTCAGCATGCACACATCAGCTGTTGCAGTACTATACAGGCACACACACTGCTTCTGTTGTGCACACACATAACATGCTTTTTGATGTGCACATGTACACACGCACATATCCTTTCTGAGGACCATGCATGCACATATGCACATCCCTTCAACATGACAAACTACTAGCATAAACGTATTGCTAAAGAGTAAAAGAGAGAGTACTCTCAGTTGTGTTGGCAGGTAAGATCTGCCTAGGAAGAATGGGACTTCACACTGTGTTTGGGGTTTGATCTCTGTGTCCATTTCTGATCCAGAAGGTTGCTACAGACCATGATGTAGTCTCTGCCATCTCTCTCTTTTCTCCCAGATTTCACTGAGATTTTCCTCATTGCTTTATGATCCCTGGTAATTTGAGGATGTATCTTTCTCACCTTCTCTTGTAATTTGGATATTGGAGCAGAATGTGTCTCTCTATCAATCTCTCCTATCATGTTGGTCGCATGTTGGCTCCTTGCTGCATTTGGATTGTGCCTTGTGTCTCCCGATTTCCATCTCTAGTTTGTGGTCACTCATTGTGTATATGGTAAGAGTCTGCCTGAACTGTTTTCATTTCACTGCACAGAGGCTAGTAGCCTACTAGTGTGATAATTCTGTGCAGGGAGCTGTACCATCTAGATTGTTGTTTTCGATTTGTTCTTGCCACAGGCTGATATGTTGGTGATTTGGGTGCTGAGCCTGAGCCTTTTTTGGTTTGGGGAGGGGCTAGCTGGCTCCACTGGATGGCAGGTTAGAATTGTTGAGGTTAGTAGTGATGATATATAAAATTGGATTTTTTTTTTCTGTTGGATTTAACTTGTGATACCCTAGTGCTTTGCAGTGGAAGGAGAGTTTGCTGCTTTGGTTGAGATGACACCAGAAGTCCAGTGTTCTTTATGTATGTTAATTTGGGAGGGGAATTGACCCAGTTCTGTGTTGCAGCCAATGTTGCTATATTTCCTGTGTTCGTGTAGTATACATGCAGCTGTACATTTACTATGGGTTTTTTCAGTAGACCCACTTCGCTGTTGAGGCTTTGCCCCAGCCTTCACTCCCATAGAGAATCATGAGCTGAATTATATTGTTCAGTAGTTTTACTGAAGGGTTACATCTGTCCAGTGGTTTCTTTATGGCATAGAAGGCCCACAGTGCTGCTTCTTTTATAGTCAATTGGAAGCTCTCTGAGATGTTTATTATGAGACCTAGATATGTATAATGTAGGGTGTGCTTAATTTCCATGTCTCTCTGTTAACATTTTAGACTGTTTGGGGGCTTTCTAATATATCCTGGTTTTTTGTTTTGTTTGTTTTTTTCTAGGCTCACCTGCAGGGGATTTATATTGAGCTGTGTTTATGTTGCACATGCCCATTGTGGTGTATGCACCCCCTGCTGCTGTGACTTCTGGCATACGCCCTGATCCCTTCTACTGCCTGTACACACAGAAATCCCTTGTTACAGATACATGCTTCTGCTGCACAGGTGTGTGCACACACACTTATGCAGATTCCTTCTGCTGCACGAGCACAAACACAGATCTCATCTCTTGCACACACTGACACACACACACACACACACTCACACATACAGATCCCTTTACTGCCTGGGCACACAGACACGTGCAGTGCCCTTCTCTTGCCCGCACTACACACACTGGTGCAGCTCCCTTTTGCTGCAGGGGCAAAAACACACACACACATCCCCCTCCCTTCTCTTGCACACCCAGAGCGCGCGCACACGTGCTCTGTCCTGCAATCAGAGCCCCTCACGGCCTCCCCCAGCTCTGCGCTTGGCCCAGGCAGCAGGTGCATTGCGGGGAGCGGCTTCCCGGAGATCCCTTGGAGGGTGGATGTACTGATCTGCCGCCGGGCGTCGCGGCCCAGCCTGCTGCACTGAGTGGGGGGAAGGGAAGGAGGGAGGGAGGCAGCCAAGACCCGCCCAGCCCTGGCCGCTCACTGTCTGCATTGGCTGCGGCTGTTATTGTCCATGGAGCGCCCTGCTCCGCTCTGCTGCTCCGGGACACGCGGCGGACAGGTACCACCCTGCTCATCTCCATCCCCGGCACATGGGTGGCTGTCCCGCCGGACCACGGCAGCGGCAGCAGCAGCTGCTCAGCTCCCGTCTCCCCCACCCCTCCCTTAACCACCGAGACTCGTTGCCTTCCTCCGCCAGCTCCCACTGCCTGAGCCATGTCTGCGAGAGGTGAGTCTCCGCCAGGCTGCATGTGGCCCTCCCGGCCGGGGCTCGGGGCGAGAGAAACCTGCCGCTGGAATAGAGCTGAGTTGGGGTGCGGAGCGGGGGGTTGGCATTTCCTTTGGCCGCCCCGAGGAAATGCAACCCCGAGCCCATTGCAATGCACTGGGCAGCAGCTCCCTTGCCAGAAACTTTGCTGCAGATTTGCTCTCTGAGATGCTGCTGATTGACCAGGCTTTGCTTGACCTTGGTGCTTTGTGTTTCTGTGCCCTGCTGCTGTACATGAGTGCCCTGCTCACCTCGTTCAGCCAGTGTGGGGTGGGACGGGGGTCCTCATCGCAGGCTGTTGAAGACAGTTAAAGGTGAGGTGAGGAGAATTTTTTTCTTCTTCTCCCTGCCTGGTACCATTTTGCAGCTCTGTGATGGAAATATTCCAGCGCTCGATGCAGCAAGATTTAAAGCTGCAGAGCATCCTTTAAAAACAGACAGAGATATACACCTGTAGGACTATATTAGTGAAACCTTGTTAGCCCTGATTTGTGGGGTTTTTTTTTTTTAATAATTTAAAAGCTAGAAGCATAAAATAATGGGACTAGAAGGAAAGTGTGCAGGGAGGAGCAATTTCTAAATGTTTCCTTTTTAAAGATGACATGAATATATTTATAGGGGAAAAAGGAAGGTGATGCTGAGTGTGGTTTTATAGTCAATCCGAACTCAGTGGTTACTATTATTAATGACATATTAACAGCTCAGCCATTGCCTGACTACTGAACAGTGATACTGAACATGGGTTGCTTTATGCAATTTTTAATGACAATAACAGCATGTTAACACTTTTTATAGGAATGTGCACCTGCCCTAACAGGAGCATTTTAAAGTTTTAGACCAAATTTGCAAGATTTCTAGTGGCAGGAGGCTTAAATTTGAGGCTCTTCCTCATCCGTGTGTAAAGTCTGACTCCACATTTCTTTTGCAATGAGCAACTCAGCCCTGATTAAATGCAGAACCTGTCTCATCTCGTCTGATTTGAGAATTGATGCAGGCGTGGCTATCTAGAGTTTGGTGCTTTGATTTTGTTTGGTTAAAATTAGTGCCCATTGAAGAATGGGGGGAAGGAAAGCAGAAAGTTAAGGATCTGAATCACATCACAACAAACAAAAGATATTAACGATCTTCTCTTTGGCCTGGGGAAAAAAAGAAAATCTTAATAATAGATAAGTAAAATGGTAGTTTAAAAATGCACCCCAATAGCTCTTTACATTAAAAAAAAATATTGCGAAACCATGAAGATGTGGTTAACAAACCAAGCAACTTCATGATTATTGTGATGCATCTCATGTGCCTGTCCCCAGCTTTCTCCTAGATCTTTGTTTTTTTGTTGTCTTTCCTGGTGTTACTTTGCATGGATGAGGTTACTCATCCTGCTACTTTGCATGGATGAGGTCCTGTGCCGGCTTGGAGTGCTATTCACTTTAATGGATCTCTGTGCAGTTGTAAGGACCCACGTGAAACAGCTTACAGGATCGGGGCCAGAGGTTGTAAACTCTTTGTGGCAGGGACCATGTCTCTCATATGTCTGTAAAGCACCATGCCACCTTTGATATAAATGGTACCGGCTAAAAATAATCACGATGTATGGTGAAGCCCTTAGTTCAGGAAGTATGAAAACATGTAGCCCCTTGAAGTGCCCATTTTTAATGGCCTCTAATTCTAATGGAATCCAGTTTCTGTGGTGAAGTTATGTTGGGAGTTTGAAAAAAATATTCTCATTGGGGAAAATCCTGGTCTCAAAGTCTTGAAAACAAGGATGAAGGCGGGAGGGGCAGTAGGATTTGAGGATTGCATGCAGGAAGTTTGCAACACCAGCTCTGTGGTGGCTCCATGAGCACTAGCATGTGGAGGGTTGGGGAAGATGGATTACAACTGAGTAGATCCACTGGTCATTTCCCCCTCTGCCATCCTGCGTACCCCATGGAAAGAGGCATAACATATGTAGACACTATTGCAGCCTTGATGAGCCTAAGACTGCTGGTAAGGAAAGACTTTGACACCTTGGAAAGGGGAGATATGCCTAGAGAGTTGGCTGGGGGGCCAGCTCATAAAGAGGGAGCACACTGAGTTCAGAGAGAGAGAGAGAGAGTGGTAACAGAGCATGCAGCAAGTAGCTGAAGCGGGCCTCAGACCTGGAAAGAGCTGATTCCCCAGAGCAGCAAGGAGGAGGTGCCACCTGCGGTGAGTGGGACCCTGTGATACGCAGCATGATATAAGGAGGCAATGTAATGCCGGTGATGCTGGCTTTCAGAGGAGAAGCTAAACTGTGGTGGTGACCACATGAGGTCATTAAAGATCCTGCAGCACTCTCTGTAATCTGTTAATGGTACTAGTTTGGCCAAATGCCACATTGGGTGATGTTGTATTAATTTAGATAGACTATATGGACCAAAGGTGTTAACAAGACCCAGGCACTGTCCAACTTTAAACAAGGTTTGAGGTTTGGTATACAGAGACCTCAGCCTGCTTAGTACCCTGGCAAACACACCGTTAAAAATCACTCTAACCTTTTATTAAAGATACAGAAAAGAAGGAAAAACAAGTAAAGCATTTGAAATGTTTCATTTGATCAATATCCCTTGTTTCCTTTCCCTTTCACTGGAGAGCATTTTTAGAAGGAAAACCCCCCCTTGTTTGATAGTCTCTTTGATGGCATCAAAGATGGTAATAATAAGTGTCCTCTTTTTGGAAAAGAGAAGACGTTAGTAGAGATGGGCTGGAGCTGTTGTCGTTAAAGTCTGATCCTGTTTCATCCCAGGTAGTGTTTGGGATTCAGCTGGAACCAACAGAGGTGGCAGTGTCATCTGGGTCCCTCTCTCTGGACCTTGTCTGGTCAGGACATCTCTCAGGATCAGCATGTCGAAGGTGTGAGGTCCTAGGAGACAGTGGGGATGGCAGCCATGCTGGTGCAGCTCGCCTCAATAGCCAATTTTTCTCCTCAAAGTCACTTCCTTTCACAAAGGGAATTGTGGGTGGAATAGCCCATCAGTTAGGGCTAGTTTCCAACATACCAACATTTGTTTTACTGATTTCTGGTTCTACACTTTGCTTGTTTATTCAGCATGATCTTACCACAGTCCTAGAATTATATCAATAATCCTTTTTGTTTGCACCAATTCAGTCTTTCTGTCTCCCTTTTATTCCTTTTTCCCATCAGCATTTGTTATAGGTTATTGTGACATCCTATGAGCTTTCAGGTATGATTTACAATTGAGCTCACAATTAGTGTAAATTTGTAGGCCCAGTTATTGCAACAGTAACTAGGGCCAAAATTTCCAAAAACTTGGGCAGGCACAAATAGCCATTTGGGAAGCCACCAAGGGGCCCAAGTGGGAGCTGAACACATTGGGGATTTTCTGATCTACTGTTCAGTTGTGCCAACATTGACTGAGAGCTCTGTAGCTGGAATGATGGAGTGGGATTTGCAGGTGTGCTATGGGTATCTAAATAGTATTTTCAGAAGAGCCATGGGGCCATCCAGGGTCCTGATGCAATACCCATTGCCGTCAATGGCAGCCCTTCCATTGACTTCAGTGGCCATTGGATCAGGCCACTAAAGGGGCTCAAAAGTTGGTATTGTCAGAGGTACTGATGAAAGTGATCACGCAGCAGCCTCTCATTGGTAACTCTGCCGTTTTGTGTACTCTGATAACAGGCAATACACAGAGTAAACTCCCCCCTCCCTCCCTCTCTTCAACACACAAGCAAGACAGGATTCACTGTAGGTTTTTAGAAGAGCCAAGATGGAGGAAGTGGATAGGATTGAGCCCATAGAGGTAGAAAATATAGTCATTCCATGAATAGTATAGCTGTATATGATGCAAAGAGTTCATGGCTGCTGTGGCTGGATACCCAGCATCAATCCATGACTCCTGCATCTTGTCATCTTCCACAGCAGTTACCTGATTTGCAGCCTGAGTTCTCAGTCTCTGTGTTATGTTGGCAGAGAGGGTTTGTGAGCACTTGCCCAGCAGCTCATTCTTGAGGAAGATCATTGAAGATTCTGGGGCTATGTAAATGAGCTCCCCCTTGCTCCTCTCCTCCTTTCTGACATATCCCCCATCACCCACACCTACTCCGGTCTCTTCCACAAATCCTCTGCAGAGCATCCAAAGGAGGCCCTTTGAAAATTCCCCTGCACATTTCTAGCTACCTAAAATTACCCCTGCAGTTTCAGGACCTGTTCCAAAGCCCATTGGAGTCAATGGAAGGACTCCCACTGATTTCAATGAGTATTGAATCAGGCTGTCAGTTTGCAAAGATATTAACTTCTTATCCTAAACTCTTATGTAGTGTTGCTGTGCACTGTTCAACAGCTGCTGTGTTTGGCCCCATACGTGATTGCCTTTCAGTTGTGAAGTTATCCCTGTATATTCTTTTCCTACCTCACAAGTGCAAGGCGGGGGTTAATTGTTTGCAAAGAGCTTTAACATCATTGGATGAAAGACGTTATATTACTGCACAGTATTATCTTATGCCCTACTTGTGCATATTATCTCAAATTGCTTGAAACATGTCCATGTCAAAAACGCTTCTTCTCCTGGAGGTCTGAATCCAGGGAAAGTTTAAGTTTTACAAATAGATTGGGGTTTTTAGTGGTGGATTTAGTTAGGCTAGAGGAAAAAGGTGTGACAGCTGTGCAGTTCTATCTGTTTGCTTTCCCATGGTCAAATAATGCAGATATTTTACCAACCTTTCAAAAAAGATTCCAAGAGGGTCAGCATGAGCCATTTTCAGCCCCAAAAGTAGCTTGTTCAGAAAGAGGAATACACCTAAAACCACACTTTGATCATTAGCTATGTCTCCTTAACGAGTGTAGCATCACAACAAAAGTAACTAGATGTTGATAGAACCTGATACGTGATATAGAAGCATTTTCAACTGGTTGTACTATGTCATGGGAGTGGGTGTTACACAGAACATAATTATGATGGTTAGCCTAGTACTCCATAATCCATGAGTGAAGTAATGGAATTGCTTAGTTTGAAGTAACAAGCAATGTAATATAAAATGTATTTACATATTTGATTTAATGACATGCCAATAGAGCACTTTCCCCTTGAATTATTTTTTCCTTGGGTCTCAGAGCCAGGGTTAGAACCTGGGAATTCCTAGCTTCTGGTCCTGTGCTGAGACCACTAGACTACACTCTTATAAGCTAATAATTGAATTTCCCCCTTAGGATGAAGTAAGGCATAACTTACTCTGTTGTTTCTCTCAAGTATCATTTCTTATCTTATATATGCATGCTGCACATCACTTGCTTCTTCTTTCCAGTACATGTGGATTTCTGCTGAAGTAAACACTGAAGATCTTTTGGTGAGAAATGGAAACATGAAAGTGCTGACTCCTATTTATGATAAAAACTAATTTTTATTCTAATTTTCTCAAATTTCAAGACCAGCTCTATCAGTTGCAAACAAGTGTGTGTGTGTATTTGTATATGTGCATATATATACATAGGGCTTCTGCTGGCATCACTTTGATTGATGTACATGCTGACCCGCACAAACCTAGTTGCTGGGCTTTCCACAGACTCTTTTCTTCTGGGTTTGTCATTGTCTCAACAGTATTGCATATGCCTAGTATTGAATCAGCCATCCAGCAGGTGGTAATGTGGTCTTCCACCCCCTTTTCCAATCTAGACTGCAGTGTCTTTCTGTCTGTCAGAGGTATTTTTCTCTCCAGCCTAATCACAGCCATCTCTGATAGACATTGCTCTTGAAGTAATGCATGGCTTAACCATTGATTGACTGTCATTTACATGGAATCCTGAGGCTGGGAAACAATGTGTGTGGTGATCGGAAAAGTATACAATTCAAGAATGTTGGAACATATGAAATATACTCCCAAATCCAGTGCTTAAAGTGGAGGGTGAAAAAAATTGGAGGGTCTGTTCTAATCTGGGAGCAGCATCTTTGTAAGACATGTTTGAAAGTGCATACCTCAGTGACCCAGCTTGATTTTTAAATTTTATTTTTGCTGGGTCTGTGATCTCTTGCAGCCCCCCACCTTCCACCACACATACTTTAAACACTTCCCAAATTAAAATAATTTCTAATAAATGATCTGCTCTCTGTAAGAGGAATGGCAATCCAATTCTGAAGCGGGGGGTTGTGATGTTACCCACATTGTGCCACGAAGCTGATGGAGAAACAAAGTGGATCTGTTCAAGACCTGTTGAGAGATGGGGTTGAGTGTCTGACTTCAAATTCCCTCCATTTTCCCACCCCTGCTCCCCAGTTTACAGCCTCCCATTCTCATGGTATCCCTCATACCCACCATCCTCTGGTGAAGAGGAATAGACTGGACTTGTCAGAGCCCCGCTTCTGTTAATCAGTTGAGGCCCTTGGAGGGGTTGCAGTTGAGTCATACAAAGCACTCCTTCCTCTCTGGCTCCCAATATCTGATAATATAGTCTCCAGAGCACCCTCAGCCTCTGCAAGCCGAGGGAGTGAGAACATCCACCTAAAAGCTGCACCCGAGTCTCCCAGAGTGCTAATACTGAGCCATCAGTTTAAAGAACAATAATAGTTTATGCCTTGCCCTTGTAGGGCACACGGGAGCATGGAAGGTGCAAGCTACTTTCCTTCAGTCCCCTCCCTTGTTCTCCCAAGACAGGGGTGGCCATCCATGGTTGCAGTTCCTGCCCTTACTTGCTAGCCCCTGGGTGTTGCCCATGCCTCTCAGACTTCCCACATAAGGCAGAGAGGAGATGGGGCCCTCTTCCTTTCTTCCTTCTCCATGGAGCAGAGAGCAAGCTGCACCCTCCTCAGGGGTGGTGTGGCAGTTGCACTGCTCCTGTGCTCTGGAAGCTCTGGGAGATATGTCCCAGTGCCTCTCCTGGGATCATGCTGCTCCGCTGTGCCTTGACACAGACTTGTGCCTTACTGGCCCAGTCTGACCCTGAGGATTTTTAGAGCACTTTATATCTTCAGAGTGCTTCACAAACATCAGCTTTATAATGAGCTCCTGAGATGGATGATTTTATTTAATTAATAAAAACTAGTTAGAATTTTGAGGAGCTGATAGCAATTTTGAAGGCAAAGGTGAGACACCCAGGTCCTCCAAGCTGAATTAAATCTGCATGTTCTTTTGAGTAAGCACGCTGCTGAAAAGGTTTTAGGGAGACTTGATGTCTCAGGGGATATGGATCCCTTGAAGTTCATTGTTCCAGTTCACATTCAGCCCAGGTTGGCTGTGTGTTGGCCTATGTAGAACGTCAGTGTTTGTCCAATTCCTAGTAGACCAGGGTCCATGTTAGTGAACAAAAGGACTTTAGTTTCCTGTGGTGTCAGTCTGGCACTTCCCATGAGCTGGATGGCCCTAGGTAGACGTTGGGGTGATTCCAGCCTCAGAGTGTCTCAGTGTTTTATGTTCATTAACCTGACAGATACATACACAAATGGTTTAAGCTGCATTTTTACAGCATATCTTGTGCCCTGTCTTGCTCTAGAAGTATAAGTTATAGAATCATAGAAATCATTAATGGAAAAGTCCTGTTAGGTTATTTAGTCCATCTCCCTGCCTCCCAGGAGAGTTCCTTAATGTATATTTTAGGGCAGTCTTTCTCAAACTGGGGTCTGAGGACCCCTGGAGGTCCGTGAAGGTAGTCCAGGGGGTCTGCGGGCTCCGCTGATCAACTCTTCCCCCTCCCTCCCACCGCTGGGGAACAGCTGTTCAGCGGCGTGCAGGAGGTGCTGGAAGGGAGGGAGGGGGAGGAGCGGGGACGGTGCGCGCCCGGGGGAGGGGGCGGAAAGACGAGGGGTGGGGGCCAGGCCTTAGGGGAAGGGCTGGAGTGGGAGTGAGGTCTTGGGCTGAGCAGGTGGTGGGGGGGGGGGGGGAGGNAACATTTTAAAAATTAAAATGGGGGTCCTCGGGTTGCTAAAGTTTGAGAACCGCTGTTTTAAGGCATTTGTCTAGTCTAGATTTAATGCCCCAAGTGATGGGTTTCCACCACTTTCCTTGGGAGAATGTTCCGCAGCCTAATAGAACTCACTGTAAGGGTTTTTGTTTTTGTTTCCCAAACAATCATCCTAAATATCCCTGTATTAATTTCATCCTGTAATCCCCGGATTAGCTAATTCCTGTCTATCCTTCGTGTTTACTCTGTCCAAAAATTTGTAGTCAGCTATCCTTTCCCCTCCCCACCTCCCTGATCCTGAACTCATTGAAGGGCTTGATCTTGAACTCATTGAAGTCAATAGACTCAGGCTCAGGTCCTGTGTTGTCACTTAAGCAAATTATGCTCTCTGGGAACTGATCCTTCCAGTCCTTTAACATTCAAATCTGGTGGAACCTTTGTTTTGATGGGAAAGAAGAATGAATTACTGATCTATTAGACTTTAAAATTAATATTTCTCTTGGGTTGCTCTTTTGTTTAACCTCCCGCCCCTTCAGATTGATTGCACGTTCTTTTGAGATTAATGAAAATTAGTCCCAAATGAATGGAAAAAATGGTATAGAGGCAAATGGCAACAATAAGAGGAAACTGGGACAATGAAGTAAAATCTATTTTAGATGCACAGCTTTTAATAGATTCGCACACAAGGAAAATAAGAATCAGCTTATGGATGGAAAGGCAGGCAAAATTGCTTTTAGAAGTTGAGTGAAAAATACCAAAAGCTAGCATGTGGCTTGCAATCTCTGAAATCAATCTTCCTGGGTTTTGTCTTCTCAGTTGTTTTGCTTGTAATGGATTTGAAATGAATCAACACTTCATTTTGAATCATATCTGTAAATAATTGAAAATGGAAACCAGTTCTCCTGAATTCTCATAATTTCTTAATTGCCCCTTAGTTATGCAGTTTGAAGGCAGAAGCTCATAATGGAAGGCAGAGTTGTGTTTGTAAAATCCTGGGACCAGTTCTTGGTGCTTAATATTTTATCATTTTGTGTGTTTTAGCTGGGATGTCTTTCCAGGCAGCTGAACATGATAGTTAAAAACCAAACCAAACCACCCATCCTTTAGCAAATACTGTATTAATATTACAGTCAGTTGTAAAGTATTTAACAATTATTGTTGCATACTTTAAAGAAGGAATTTGCTCATCCTTAGATGATTTAGTGCAATTAAAGGGCCCAGTTCTGCAAACTCCACTGAACATTGTGTTTACTATGGTGAACAGTCCCATTTGCTTGAATAAGTAACTAAGTATTTTGCAGGATTAGCTGTAACGATTGGACCAAATGGATGAAATACAGTAATGCATTCCTACCACTACAAACTGGGACCCCTGTTTTATCCCTTCACCCTTCAGAAGCTAGATATCCCAGATTTCTAGAGTTATGCCATTGGACCAGTTTGTGTTCAATATTAATCACATGACCTTAGAGTCCTGTAGCTTCACTACAACTACAAGAGATCATGTGCATTCTGCCTTTGCTCGAAATGATGTACACTTTTTTTTTGAGGTCTGCACTTTAAGTAGAGGATCTGTTGACATAAATGTAAAAAAGACTGAAGTGCTAATGTACCATAGCCTTTTGTGAGACTGCTATGCTTCTACCACCAGAAGGGGAGGTGGTGGGATCTCCCTTCTGTATTTGTATTGTTGCTATAGGAGATGGGCTGTAGGGATATCTGTACTGTACAACTGTGATTCACCGAGGAGTATTGCTGTAGGAAGTACAGAAAATAGCATTTCAGCAGATGATAAAGGCACAGGGAAACTAGACAAACTTTTTCAGTTCCCATTTCAAGGAAGGTAGAGAGAAAAACTAGTGAGCTGTGAGGTATTGATTCATCAAAGAATTTAAATGTGCTTAACTCTCATTGGAGTCAATTAGATTTAAGCACATGCTTAAAACATTCTGCCAAATCAGGGCCTGAGTGAATAATGTTAATCTGTATTGAGAACATTCTTTATTAACTAAGCAGTATATTGGAGTGCATGCCACTTTTTTCATGCCAACTCTTGTAGAGTTTCTTTTGTTTCATACTCTTGAACTTTCCCCTGGTATCGCACTGGCACACCATTTAAAAGTGATCCTTCTTTAGAGTATGTCAAAGGACGTGAGTGGTTTTAATCACAATATGCACAACAGTCAGTAGGAAAACTTGCTCTCTGGTTATATGATAAGGAGTTTAATTTTGGTGCTTTCTTACAGATGAAGAAAAAGAACCCGCTTGCAAAAATCACAGGCAAATGACACGATATAGCCATAAAACTGGATACTTTTTAATTCAAGGTGGTGAACAAATGTCAATGTCTCCAATATATTGGTGATGTTTATTACTTACTTTTCTATATTTGGGACCCTACTTTAATCTTTTTAAGTATGTCATCATTTTGATTTCTTCCAGTGGGAGTTCTGTATGAATAAGGATTGTGGGATTTGGCTCAATAAAAGGACTCTGCTATAATTACTGTTACCGTGAAGCTGATTTTCGTTGCCATCATATCAGG
>QXTE01000048.1:6742692-6852284 GCA_003942145.1 Platysternon megacephalum
TGCTATAGGAGATGGGCTGTAGGGATATCTGTACTGTACAACTGTGATTCACCGAGGAGTATTGCTGTAGGAAGTACAGAAAATAGCATTTCAGCAGATGATAAAGGCACAGGGAAACTAGACAAACTTTTTCAGTTCCCATTTCAAGGAAGGTAGAGAGAAAAACTAGTGAGCTGTGAGGTATTGATTCATCAAAGAATTTAAATGTGCTTAACTCTCATTGGAGTCAATTAGATTTAAGCACATGCTTAAAACATTCTGCCAAATCAGGGCCTGAGTGAATAATGTTAATCTGTATTGAGAACATTCTTTATTAACTAAGCAGTATATTGGAGTGCATGCCACTTTTTTCATGCCAACTCTTGTAGAGTTTCTTTTGTTTCATACTCTTGAACTTTCCCCTGGTATCGCACTGGCACACCATTTAAAAGTGATCCTTCTTTAGAGTATGTCAAAGGACGTGAGT
Organism: Platysternon megacephalum; assembly: GCA_003942145.1. Classification (NCBI taxonomy): domain Eukaryota; kingdom Metazoa; phylum Chordata; order Testudines; family Platysternidae; genus Platysternon; species Platysternon megacephalum. The sequence goes on from QXTE01000048.1 coordinate 6,743,159, forward strand.
GGTTTTAATCACAATATGCACAACAGTCAGTAGGAAAACTTGCTCTCTGGTTATATGATAAGGAGTTTAATTTTGGTGCTTTCTTACAGATGAAGAAAAAGAACCCGCTTGCAAAAATCACAGGCAAATGACACGATATAGCCATAAAACTGGATACTTTTTAATTCAAGGTGGTGAACAAATGTCAATGTCTCCAATATATTGGTGATGTTTATTACTTACTTTTCTATATTTGGGACCCTACTTTAATCTTTTTAAGTATGTCATCATTTTGATTTCTTCCAGTGGGAGTTCTGTATGAATAAGGATTGTGGGATTTGGCTCAATAAAAGGACTCTGCTATAATTACTGTTACCGTGAAGCTGATTTTCGTTGCCATCATATCAGGCTGTTACATAGCTTCAGTGATCAAGACAGAAGTCAGCAAACCCACTGTTCAAACTGCGGTTTTCCTTTAACTAGTGAGGAAAGCTTCCATTCTATTTTTGGCATTGAAAAGTCTAGGAGCAGTCTCCAGCCAAGTTAGAAAAAGAGCTGAATCCTGATTAACTGTCAAGGGCTGCAGTGGAGGAGAAATCTAAGCTAGTGCTGTGAAAAGTTTGCTTACAGGAATTCTTATTCTTTCCAGGTCTTCTTGCACAGAAGATGTAAAAGAGCATATGCCAAACTATTTACTTCAACACTGTTAGTTTTGCACTTTGGTTAGTTAGCTTCAGAGGAACTCCTGATATGTGTAAGGTCTCTGCAGTGTGAGTAAGATTCATAGAACTGGGGCGCAAAGAAAGAAGAGACCATTTTAGGGTCTGCCACTTCTCCATTGAAGGCAATGATACATGATCCCGTTGAGTTCAGTAGGAGCATGATTGGATGCATCTTCAATAAGGTAATATGTAAAATATAGGTTACTTGACTCTAGACTTATGAAAATACTAAGCGGGTTGAGAGGAATGAAAGCGAGAGGGAGAAAGACCCTTCCTGCCTTGGTTATATGGAAGGAAAACTGTGAAGTTTGCTTCCCTGATTGGTCCACCAGAACTCCAGATGTACTGTACGAACCTTCATAGTCAATTGATGATGAGTGATCCAGAGTATGCTCGTCTATTACAGCCCCAGCCAGAATCTGTCTCCTCTTTTGCTCAAGCTTTAGAGACTCATGTTTACAGCTTTGGAGATCCCTGGCTTGATTCCTGGTGTGTCAACCAAAATGGTGGCTGTCACAGATGTCTCTTGTAAATCTAAATAATTAAAGCTAACAATCTCCTTAAAGTTAGATTGAGTGTGGATGGGAATCCAGCCAAACACACTTCAAATAATAATGTTTTCATGCCTGTTAAAGAAATCTGATGTACTGTTGAAGTGTTGATGGCTACAGGGCTATCTTGACTCCTTTATTCCAGTTCTTCAGCCACATGCATGTGTGAAAGTGAAATGTTAGCATGTGTGTCTGTGTTCAGACACTTGTTCTCTCCTGGGAGGAACATTGGCAAAATATTTAGGTCCACTTTTTGTATTCAGAATGTAATTTTACAGTGTTTGTCGGAAAGTAACACTTGCATTTGGACATGAATATACCTGGAGGTCTGGTAAAAGAAGAGAGAGGATTGAAGAATGTAAGTGGAAGGTGAACTGGCTCTTAGCAATATGTGAAATCAAATGGGGTTTGTTTTCTTTAATTTAAAATAATCCAAGCAGTAGAATTACTATCCCCCATAAAAGAAATCTATACATTTCTCTGCTGTTTTTTAACAATGAATAGAAGCATAACACTGATTGGACCTCATTGAAATTGTGCTCAGTTTGACCTCTTGTCATATTGTCACCTGTTACTTATTTTTGTTAATATTCCTCTCATGAGTAAAAATACAGGCATTCAGTGCAGATTAGAGGGTGTGTGTGTGTGTGTGAGAGAGAGAGAGAGGGAGACGGGGAACAGTGCGAGGTGGGGAGGGAAGAGTTCTTTTTTGCTACAGAATAGTTTTATTTTTTATTGAAATTGGAATTTTAACAATTTAAACAAGACAAGCTATTTTTTTTTAAAAAAGGTTGCATGTAAAAATATATTCTGAGAAGACAATAAGAATAATAAGTAATGTGGTTATTCAAAGCTGAATATTTATAGTGGTTTGGACATCTGAGACAATCCAGAACTGCCGGGGTTTTGATCTCTGAAGAAGAGTTATAAAACTTCAGTCATAGTTGAATTGACAGATGCTAAGAACAAAACAACAAAAAACAAAAATGTGCCCTATTTTGTTCCTAAAATACTGGATAAAGCTAGAATAATTGAGAAAAGAATTTGATTAGGATTTAGGGACCTCTGTAACATGAACTGAAGTAACCTCAGTCCAAAAATGTTGAAACATTTTTTTCTCTTTTCTATTACCAGCTGTTTTGATATTTGAGCTAAACAAGAGAGGATGTATTATGTATGTATACATGATACACATTAGGAGTTTCACATCTTAGACCATAAGCTTTCTGGATAAATAGATTATATATTCCTGCAAAAAATAGGCTTAAATTAAAAAAAAAAAAGCTTATCTGGCATGTTAGCCTTTTTATCTGTCTGATAATGGCGTGTCAAAATTATAATTATAATATCAGTTAATTTACTTTAGCTGCCATAATAGCATTATAATATTTCTTTACACTGATACAGTGTAGTTATGAGAATTTTAATGACAATGTCATTTATTGTAGAGTAGCTGTGACATTTTTGTCTTCCCTCAAACAAAACAGTTCTGATCACACCTTTATTTTTAAAACTTTATTATTTCTGGAGAGGAAGAGCAGGAGACCAGTAACGCAAAACATTATCAACTGGTTTAATTTTTAAAATAATCTTGCACAGTCAAGAATCTTGTCTGATATTTCTGGGCCAATTCTGTTCTGAGTTCCACCGGGGTCAATCTAGCGTAACTTTGCTGGCTTTGATGGAGTTACTCTAAATTATCACTGATTTAACTCAACGTGAACTTTGGCCTTACCTCTGTAAGATAGCAAAGAATCCTGTGGCACCTTATAGACTAACAGACGTTTTGCAGCATGAGCTTCGGCATCCGAAGAAGTGGGTATTCACCCACGAAAGCTCATGCTGCAAAACGTCTGTTAGTCTATAAGGTGCCACAGGATTCTTTGCTGCTTTTACAGATCCAGACTAACACGGCTACCCCTCTGATACTCTGTAAGATAGATGCACAAAGTTAATATTGATCTAACTTTCACAGTAGCAACTGGAGAGTGATGATTTATTTGCACAGTTTCTATTTTTAAAACTAGAGCTGGGTGAAATTTTTCAGTGGAAAAAATATATGAATTTATGAATTCATATTGGTTTAGCTAAATTGTTCATCTTGAAAAAACAAAAATTCTAAAAGTTACAACATTTTCAAAGTGAAACACTTCAATGTTCTGACTTTTTTGTTTTGGAATTTTCCTTCAATTTTATTTTTAAAAATGCAAAAACATTAAAAAAAAATCTTCACAGAATCTAAACAAATAATTTTTTGACCCCAAATAAATTATTTTTCAACTTATTGATTCACTGAAATAGTTTGTTTTCGGGTCAACTCAAAACTACTTGTTTCTTCACAAATGCCAGCAAACCAAAACCCCAAAAAACAAAAACAAAAAAACCCCAACCCCCTCCAAAACTAAAAAAACCTGAACTGTTGTTCACACAGCTATTTTAAAACTAAAAGAAGCACATAAGTAAAAAGCCATTTGGCCTCTTTCTGGTGGTAGTTTGAGATTTTCAAAAATGCCACAGTGACTTAAGAGCGCAAGTCCTGCTAACTTTCAATGGCTGCTTTGGTGCTTTTGAAGTTCCCACTGTTTAAACAGTTAAAACAACCAAAAAGTTGTTGTCACATAGTGGTCAATGTTAGATTTCACTGTGGAGAACTGGAAAAGTGGAGTGGAAAGAGAAGGATCTCCTGTGTGTTTTCCTTATGTTATGCTCACATAGTAACTCATCCTTACCTACCTTCTCAGCACCTAGATAGTGTGATGATGAATGTTTAGAAATATCCAGGGAAAGCTACCTGGGAGGAAGATTGTGAGGGTAAATTAATGTTTCTGCAGATCTCTGCAGTGTAAAGCACTATAAAATGCTATGTGTTGTTCTGTCCTTTTTCCTATCTAGTACTATAAAGTATGCAGAGAGAGCTGAAATTTCCTTTGATAAGACCTGGTCTGTGTTTTGGATGATGAATCCCACTGAATTTGTCATGTTGAAGGTTTGAGAGGCTGTGTGACTTGTTGGAAAAGCAACCCCCTAGAGACAGCTTTTGCAGATGCTAGGAGTTCACATTTTTCCTTTCTGCACTGGACCAAACAAACCAGTGCAGAAAGATGCATTTTATGTTCAGTGCATTAGCCCCACTCCATAGTTATCAGAAGCAAAAAGACTTTGTCCCCTAAGGGGGTTTATGAATTCCATCCATCTTGCTATTTATGATGCTCTGGAAGTATTTTTAGAAAACATTAGCAATGGTGCCAAAGGGGACTCTTTATATGGACTAATTCACTAGGCAGCAGGCTGAAACTAAGAAGCAGGAATTACAGTGAAGTAGTAACAACAAAAATTCCAAATCTTTTGTTGATTATATATAGATAGACTCCAATTATTATAAAAAATAATTGAAGAATGATAAACATGGGGAAGAAGATCTATGTGTTGACTGCAAACATTTGAAAGATGGGTGAAGAAATCTTAAACTTATTCTCTGAGCTTCTGCGAATGAGAGATGTCTGTGTCCATGTGAGAGAATAGCGGTAGAGAATTCATGGAATGGAGTCCAGAGGAGAAACCTATGTGTATATCTGAAACTTTCCACCAAATGTACAGGGCTTTGCATACTTTGACTAGGGTGACCAGATGTCCCGATTTTATAGGGACAGTCCCAATTCTGGGGGCTTTTTCTTATATAGGCTCCTATTACCCCCCGCCCCCGTCCCGATTTTTTACACTTGCTATCTGGTCACCCTAACTTTGACAATAGTGAGTCTGATTCTGATCTCCCTTACACTGCTTTAAATTGGAAGTAACGTGTGTGTGTGTGTATCTGGATACCTGAGAGCAGTGAGAGAATGAGCAAGTAAGAGAAGGCTCTGAAGCAAAGTGAGGAGGGAAGGCATGTGAGAGTCCTTTTGGAAGCAGAAACCTCTAGAGACACAACCAGAATTGGTGTTGAATACAGAGAAGCTGCTCTGGAATAAGAGAGACAGGACTGGAGAGTATTTTGATAAGGACCAATTTATCTAGCGAAATGTGCTGTAAGTCTCCGATTTAAAAAGAAAGTTAAATTGTGTGTGGATTGGTTTTGTTTTTTGTGTGTTGGCTTTATTTTTATTTTTTTGATGCCTCGTGATGTGTAATGATCTGTTCTGTTGTATTCTGCAATAACTTCTGTGACAAAGTTCCTCCTCTGCCTTGGTGTGTCCTGCGCTTATAGGCGGATTTGCTCGCCTCAGAGATTCACGGCAGCCCTCAGTTTGGCCACTTTTGCTAGTGGTTCAAACCTGCCGTCCACTCAGCTAACCTCATCACTGGCCAGCATGGGGAAAAGGAAGGAGAACAATCCCCACAGTCTCTGTGTCCCACCTAGTGGGTCAGGGACGGGCCAGATCCCTTTCCAATTTAGACCTTCCCTTCTGGTGTTTCTCACAGACCAGGTCAACTCCTCCTGGGTCGGATCAGGAGTTGGGGTGATGGGGGGAACCCGGGCCCACCCTCTACACCGGGTTCCAGCCCAGGGCCCTGTGGATAGCAGCTGTCTACAATGTTCCCTGTATCAGCTGCGTGACAGCAACAACTCCCTGGGCTACTTCCCCATGGCCTTCCCCAGCACCTTCTTTATCCTCACTGCAGGATCTTCCTCCTGAAGCCTTATCACGCTTGAACTCTTCACTCCTCCAGCAGCACACCTTCTCACTCCCTCCTCCTTGCATGCCCCCTCACTAACTGATGGGAGGTCCTTTTTAAACCAGGTGTCCTTATTAGCCTGCCTGCCATAATTGATTCTAGAAAGTTCTTAATTGGCTCCAGGTGTCTTGAGTAGCTTGCCTGTCTTAATTGGTTCTAGCAGGTTCCTGATTGCTCTAGGGCAGCCCCTGCTCTGGTCACTCAGGGAACAGAAAATTGTTCATCCAGTGGCCAGTATATTTGCCTTCTACCAGACTCCTGTACCCCACTGGTCTGGGTCTGTCACACTTCTCTTAGGAATCCTTGTAATGGCTTTAGGAAAAGAAATCTACTAATTTGTAAGTTTTGGGGAAGAAATGATTAAATCAGAATAAGATCGAGTGTCTCCAATGCTCAGGGGTGTACTTCAATGCTAAGCAACACAATCTGTGCCACTGCAGAAAAACTGAATGAAAATGTCACTGCTGAATTCCTCTCTAATAATGCTTTCTTTGCACCTCAAATCGAGTGCCAAAAAGGAATATTAAGACTTTTGTAATGAGATCTATTAGATTTACAAAGGGGAACAGTATAAGCCCTGTCACTTGGGACATTTTAAAACTAGTCATGAGGAAGCAAATAGAAATCATACTGCAAGGGACAGTCCTTCATTGGCTCAGAAGGAATGGATTCGATGATCTTCCGACTGGATGATCTCCATCTCTAACATCCATGATAAACCCAAAAATGCAGCCAGAATCTGTTTGGTTTTTTTGGGGGGGGGGTGTCATACAGTAGTTTTTCTTTTTTGCACAATATAGTGAGCTCTAGTAATTGGAAGATAATGTGATAAATCAGCATGAATAATCAGAACTGGATAACCCACCATTACCATCACTGCTGCTTTAATGCTAAAATGATGATTGCACATGACTTTATTAACAGCTTCAGACTTAACAGGTATATTCCTAAAATGTTTTTCTCACTCCTGCTATGCAGCTTCATTTTCCCGGTGTGTCTTGATGGTCTAATTCTTGGACATAGAAGTTGCATAGAAATGCATCATGTGGCAAATGTATCATCGACAGAGTTAACTGTCTCTTAGAGTTTTCTCTTACTTCCAGCAGTATTAATGTCTGACATCTGTGGAAGTAGAGTGCACAGGCACCAAGAGGAGAGGATGCATTCACGTTTAAAATACATTTTAACATGTCTGTTTGGACTTTCTGTAAGTGAGGATCCTCATTGATTTTTCTATTCTATACTCAAGAAATGATATGCAGCGTGGAATGGAATAACTGATGGCTACTAAAGTCTATTAATCTTCATTTCCCCCTTTGTCCAACAATTAGACTCCCGTAATGTGAGGCAACTTGATATGAAGGCTTGAATGCAGATGCATCCACGATTGTCTAGAGCTAATGTTTGTGTGTTCAATAAGCACGTCACTCTAAATATCAATATTGTATCAATATCTGTATCAACATTGCAGAAGTTCAGAATCATTTTCTTTCTTCTGCTTCTCTTCCTGTGATGGGATGTACAAACCCCACTCTCAGCCTGAAGGGGTTAAAAGGACAATATGGGGCCCAGGTAGCCCTGCCCCTCTGAACCCACAGAGCATGCTCCAGCTGGAGAGGAAGGTTAAAAGGAAGCAGCAGAGCTCAGTCAGAGGGGGAAGACAGACTTGCCCTGATGGGTCCTGGACAAGGGTGCTGAAGAAGCCTCCCTGTGGGACATTGGACTGCATGCTGAGCCCAGTTGGGGCTGATGGTTTAGTTGGCTTTTCTTTTTCTTTAGTTACTTTATATTGGTCTTGGACCCGTGGCAGAGACACAGTGGTAGGAAGGGACCCAGGGAGGGTACCTCCTAGAGCACTTCAGGGTGCCGGGCACTGTTGAATCTCATAGAGCCTGGGGTCAGAGCCTGGTGGGGCGGGAAGACCTGGGCTCCCATACCAACTGCTCCTGCTTCCGGTGAGGCATATGCCCCATTCCAGTCTCACTCCCTCTCTGAGAAGAAGAGCGCAAGGACATTGCAACCTGAGGGGAAGCTAAACCCATCCTCTGGTGAGGAACTGGACAGAAAGGCCTTCCTGCTGGGAGGTGATATACCTGGCCCTCTGAGGGCTTTATTGTATTTCCTTTAGGAAACTGAAGCTAAAAGCCTTCCTAAATAGAATATTTTCCTTTGTCATATCTGCTTCGTGCTTCAATCAATAGCTGTATGTTGGAGACACCAGAGCATAGTAGTGTAGAATACTGGAGATCAGACAGACACAGCAATTTGGTCTTTCCTGCTCTAAGCACTTGAGAAAATAATTAGCAGGCCTTTTATTTCTTATAGAAAATCTAACTTATTTCTTGGCTGAAGAATGACCAGTTGGAAGTGACAGTAATGGGCAGAGAATACATTGAGGACAAATGGTCTTTCTGCAAGTAACAGAGCTCTCTGAAAATGAGCTATGCCGTAATGGCTGAATTCTGCTACATTGGTGTAAATGTAGAGTAACTCCACTCAGGCCAAATCCAGAGAGCTGAAGTTGGACTTGTTAGTTTTAGGGTAATGATTTGAAGAGCTGTGGGAGTTGGAATGGTGTGATAATTTGTAACGTGCTGTGCAGTTAGAGGTAAGGGTTCAACTAGTTTAGCTACTCAGTTTGAACTTTCATTTTGCAGACTCCTTAAAATCTGTTAGTTTGCTGTATATGTATTCATTGGCACAGCGAGGGCCCCAACTAATTTGTGTGTGATTTTTATATAACATTTTAATGAGCAATAAATGAATATGGTTATTAGTTGCATTTATAGATTCACAAACCACACAGATCAAACATGCTTTAAGGAATGCAGGAAAAGCAATGTTACCTACAGGAGAAAAGTGCTGTGTATCCAAGTCCTTCCCAGAGATAGTTAAGAATTCCCCATTTACAAATAAGGAAGCAGTGGCACAGCGGAGTTCAGTGGCTAACTTATGGTTACAGCTCAACTTAGTGCCCTAGATGAGAGTAGAACCCAGCTGTCTTGATACGCACTCATGTGCCTTATCCAGCAGACCATGCTACATCTCTCAGATGATCATACACATTCTGGAACATAGGTTTGAATCTCTTCGCTATTTCTAGAGCAAGGTGACCGTTGTATGTAAGTTCTCACATCTGATTTACACAGGAGGGTGAGACAGAACTAGGAATTGAACCCACATCTCATGAATTCAGTTCAGTGCCTTAACCAAAAGACCAGCCTTCCTCCCTCTGAATAACATGGGACAAATTCTGCTCTGATAAATTTGTTAGTCTCTAAGGTGCCACAAGTACTCCTGTTCTTTTTGCGGCTACAGACTAACATGGCTGCTACTCTGAAATCTGCTCTGAATGTCACTCTGGAGTAGCTCTATTGACTGCATTGAAGTCTGCTCCTTTTGCAGCACTGAGGGCCTTATTGTCAATTTGCCAGTAACCTGAGGATTCCTACTAATTTGTCCATGTATTATGTAGGGATTTTAATCAGCTACTGCATGATGAGTTTGGCTGCAGTTGATCACAGTTTCTGGATTCTCACTGCTATTACTGAGAGCAAGATTTGGCCCTGTATCTCCAAGTTTTATGCAGGTGAAAAATCCATAAATCAGCCAGTAACACCGCAGCCTTCTGCCTTTCAGTGATTTTTTGGAAAATAACCTCTGCTTTAAATGTGCTTCTGCAGGCTGACGAGAGCCATAAAGTTATTCAGTTACTTTATTCCCTATTTTCATTGCCTTTGAGCCCATTGGAGTGAGTTCCAAAAGAGCAATGCAGCTTGTAGCATTGCTGTGATGTATTGGGCTGTATTCAGGTTACCCCCAGCTTCTTTTTTCTTTCTTTTTTTAAAGCAGAGATTTGGCAATGGCTGAATTCTAATTTATCTGACATTTGGCCATCTGGAGCTGAGCAGGGCTTTAGTCACATGCCTTAATTGTGTGTGTAAAATGGAGCAACATGGGAACGAGGGGCAAAATTCATCTCTGATGTAAATCTAGTGAAATCAGTGGAGTTACACTGGGGTAGAATTTTTCAAGTATCAATTTGCTGTACAGATTATTGGAGAAATCCTATCTTGCTTTCTCAGCTATAAGGTAGCCTTGTGGTACAATGATGGGGCATTCTGTGTAATTGACGAGTAAGGTGAATGCAAATAGAAGTTTGGAAAGACTGCCTGGTGTTTTGTTTGGATTGCCAGTCATTGCCAGTGCTACATTGTCTGAAAGCTGAGGCATCTGCAGTTAGAAGGAGTAAATTGCAATCACTCAGACCCCTGCAGAAAAACCCACAGGGGGAGGTCGGTGCGGAACTCGGGGGATCTGCTAGAGGTACAAAGTAGGGTGACCACCTTTTCAAAATGCAAAAACAGGACACATTCAGGAGCCCCACCTCCTCCATGGCACAGAGCGGCACCGCAGGGAATCTGGGACAAATGCTGCCCTGGAGTCATTCAGCCCGGGAGCGGGACTTGACATGTACATTTTTGGACTGTCCCATTGGAGCCATTGTCACAGCTTTCCCACCAGGGAGTCCGTTTTGGAGATGACACCCCAACATGGCAGAAACACTGTACAAAAGCAAATGCAGCCTCGTTTTAATTCTGGGCAGAGTTACTGCTCATTGCGGGTGCGGAGGAATGGTGTGTGTTGATCCTTGGACTCCCAGAGGCTACAGAGTGTGGTGTTGTGGAAGCAGCTGACAAACTTCCATGAGAAATGGGTGTTCTGCTTGCTCAGTGGAATCTGAGGTGACAGCATCTTCCAGGATCCAGGCCTAAATGCAGAGCACACATTAGCCCTTGTGAGGCCTCCCCATTCCCACAGCTGTGTAGCCTGGTTCCCTTCTGTGGCTTCCTTAGCAGTCCACAACAAGTCTCTGCACCATCCACGACAAAGGCAGCACTGGGTGTAAATCTAAGGCATCATATACATGATGCTTTTATCTGCACCAGAGGAGTGTAAATTTTAGTCTACACAAGCATGTTGCATGCTAACCGGTCTGCATGGACCCTCCTGGTGTGCTAAAAGTTCGAACGTGCGTGCATGTTAGTACGGTTTGAAACAGAACAAAATTAATGTGCACTAGGGAACTTTTAGTGTATGCCAGCAGGGTGCACACGGGCCGTTAGTATTAATCACACGAGCGTAGACTAAAATTTGCACTCCTCTGGTGTGGACTAAAGCACTGCATAGACAACCCCTCAGTCTGTAATCTCACTGCTTTGAAAGAAGTTGTATTCCTCCCTCTTTAAACTACTTTCACATAGGATCCTGTGTCCTCGGCTCCAAACTTTGTGGCTCAGGCCATCCCCATCTGCTACAGTGTGTTGCTTTTGTGACTCCTCCCCTCATCTATCAACTGGCCCTAGGGGTGGTCTCAGGTAGGGAAGAGAGAGAGAGACTGGCATATCTACACTGCAAAGGTAAGACAAAATAACTAAAGGTGTGAAGTTAAAGCACATAAATTAAAGTGCTTTAAACCACTGTGGACACTCTCATTCAGAAGTAAAGTGTATTTAGTACACTGTAACTTAGTTCCCTTAACTTGCAGTTTAGACGGGTTTAATGTGCTTTAACTTCACACCCTCAGTTACTTTGTCTTAACTTTCCTGAGGCCTGCTCTACACCTAACAATGAGATTGACCTAGCTGCATCGCTCAGGACTGGGCTGGTACAGTATAAGTAAGGAGAAACTTCGAAGATAATAGGGTAAATTAGGCCAGTGTTTAGCCAGCAAAGTTGTTATTACTGGTGGCGATGGGTGAGCCAGGAAGAGCACAGCTTGAGTCTCCAACCCAAGGCGGAGTTTGAAGGGATGGTAGTTCAAAAACTATCTTGTTACTTGTAACAGACCCAGTTCCATCTGCAAATTGATAGATAAATATGGAACCCAGCATTTTTATGAAGCAAACCTCTCTCTATCCAAGAACTAGAAAATACAGTGAGCACATAGAGAAAAGGGAGTGCTTTACTTTGGACGCATTTATTTAGAAGGCAAAGACAAGTTTTCAGCTTTTTGTCTAAAAAAATAAGCGGGCGATTTTACAGAGCTCCTTTTCGGAGTAGAATGGCACTTTAAGAGCAGAGCATTTTCTCCTTATTTTAGTTCTGAGGCAATAGCTGATATACCACAAAACCCAAAGAGCAAACTGAAGGGACAACCCGTCGGTGGTGTATTTTTGAGGTTATGCTGTACTTTGTGGAAATGTTGCCATGTCCTCCTTTACTAAAGGGTTAACCCCACTTGATTTACTTTTCTATCACTTCCTCTGAGGTCAGTGCACTTCCAGGTTACAGTTCTAATGAGGCAGCACAGTTTTCTCTCCTCTAAAACCAATGTAAATAGAGAACATCCAGGAGCCTTCATTGCCTAAGTGTTGCAATGATCTATTGGCAGTTAACATTTGAAACTTGAAGCTAAAAGCAATTCAGCAGATGGGGTTTGAAGGTCATCCAAACACGACTTCAGACCTGCTCGATTCTGCTCTCTGGTGTATCATTGGTATACAGCTTACGACTGTGGCTAGGCTTTTATTATCTACCAATTTCCCCCCTCAGTTGATTGCCTTGTGCTCTGATGGAAGATGAGGGGAAGGTGAGGGAAAGAAATTTACAGTGTTTCTCTTGCCAGCTTATTTTTTTAGACAAAAAGCTGGAAACTTGTCTTTGCCTTCTAAATAAATGCGTCCAAAGTAAAGCACTCCCTTTTCTCTATGTGCTCACTGTATTTTCTAGTTCAGGGGGTCGGCAACCTTTCAGAAGTGGTGTGCCGAGTCTTCATTTATTCACTCTAATTTAAGGTTTCGCGTGCCAGTAGGGTGACCAGATGAGGGGAAGAAAATATCGGGACACATGGGGGGGATGGGGGGGGAAAGGGGTTGCCGGCTGAGGGGAAAAAAAAAAAAAAAAGCCGAGCGAGTCCTGCCCCGGCTGAGCAACAACAACAACAACAAAAAAGCCGAGCGAGTTCTGCCCCGGCTGAGCGCAAAAAACAACAACAACAAAAAACAAAACACAGTGCTGCCGGCAGATATCGGGACAAAATGCGTCCCGACCGAGGATCGGTCGGGACGCGGGACAGACACCGAAATATCGTGACGGTCCCGATAAAATCGGGACGTCTGGTCACCCTACGTGCCAATAATACAGTTTAACGTTTTTAGAAGGTCTCTTTCTATAAGTCTATAATATATAACTAAACTATTGTTGTATGTAAAATAAATAAGGTTTTAAAAATGTTTAAGAAGCTTCATTTAAAATTAAATTAAAATGCAGAGCCCCCCCGGACCAGGACCCGGGCAATGTGAGTGCCACTGAAAATCAGCTCGCGTGCCACCTTCGGAACACGTGCCATAGGTTGCCTACCCCTGTTCTAGTTCTTAGCTAGAGAGAGGTTTGCTTCATAAAGATGCTGTGGCAGATTGTCTTTCCATCTTTTCAGGAAGCAGGGACACTAAGCTGTGCTGAGTGACTGGGCTACCAAATGGCAGCTTTTAAGGAAGCAAAAGTCTGGATTTATAATGCAGTACTGTTCCTTAGTACCTGTGTACCTCAGTACAAAGAGTCTGGCAATATGTTTGCATTAAGGGTCTAATTCACCCCTTTGCACAGGGTTAGCCCAAGGGCTACGTATCACTTAAATCCCACTTAAGCCTTATTCTGAGCATTGCTAAACACACTGATAAATATGACCTGCTATATATGGCCCCATTTAAAAAAATTATCCAGTTTTTCAATGACGTGAAATGCAATCACTGTAGCCAGTTGTGCCCTGACATTGCATACACTGTTAGCCTCTACACTCATTGAAGTTTGGAATGTCATTAGGAGAGAATTGTTTCAGAAATAAAATCCCAAAGGCTTATGGGATCGTTCTGTACATAGAACCTTTGAAGTTTTTTCCGAATGATTAGTCATTACACAGCTGTGTAAGAACTAGGGAAAATGGAATCATTCCTACTGTAAATAAATAAATCCTTTAGTCTGGATGGGTCATTTTGGGGCCAAACTCTAATGCAATTATCAGAATGAGTAACATTTCACTGTCTGAGGGGTCCCATTGATTTCAGTAGAATCTAGTATTTAAGATACTAGTCAACATGACTAATAGCGTCAGAATCGGTCCCTTTATGCATGAACAGCCAGACGTGGACATATCATCTTGTGCTGAGCATTTTGAAGTGGATGATCTGCATGCTAATCTGTCACTGTAACCTGAGGTTTCTGAAATGGCTGCTGACTTGTTCCTTTGTGAATTCCTATGTAACATATTTTGTTTCTAGGCAACTTCAGAGAGTCCAATTTTGCAGTATCACAATGTCATATTTTTATTTTTATTCACTGAAACAATATATAACAGTTTCACTTCAGAGGCTTAATGCCTGAAAAATTTAAATGACAGACGTTAATCACATTGCTTAATGTGCTCTTTGAGGGCACTTAGATACTGCGGTGATGAGTGCGGTATAAGAACCTGTGTAGAACAGAAAAGAGAACTTGTTTTCGTGAAGAAGGTTTAGTTTATTGAGGTTCTCCCTCACCTCATTTCTTCCTTCCCACCTCTTCCAGTTGGTGTAGCTTCCCTCTGATTTCTATTCTGTTTCAAAATGTATCTATTTCTCCTCTGAATGGACTTTAAAGATGCCCAGAAAATAACAAGGTGACTCCACTGAAACAGCAGTACTTGCCAAATGCCCTTACTCACCAGGTTAAGATTAGCATTAAGCATATTAAATAGCCGAAAAGGTACCATTTTAGTTGGTTGTGTTTTTAGGTCTCCTGAAGTTGCAGCGGTCCTGTTCTTACTTCAGGTAATGCAATAACAATGCACCATGCTGTGAAGTAATAGCTTCCATGGAGCTCTGTTGGAGTATGAAGAAGGCTGGGGGTCATGTAAATGATTTTTATGGGGAAAAATAATGTTGTCATTTCAATTATTGTCGTGCCGAGGAACCACTGTCATGGATCCTGATCCCATTGTGCTAGGTGCTGTACAAACACAAAGAAAAGGTGGAGTGAGAGCCTTCCTTGCTGCAAGGAATTTAGAATCTAAGTACAAGTCAAGAGACATCAGATGGATACTGGCAAAGTGGGGGAGTGCAAGGAAACAATGAGACAACATCAGTCATCATGTTAGGAAGTGGTCTGCGCACACCAGCAGTGTAACTGCTGTCAAATTTTTTTATAGGCATCATGCCAAAGGAGAGTTTTGAGCAGGACTTTAAAGGGGCGTAATGAGGTAGCTTTGTGGATGTTTACTGGGAGTGCCTCAAGCATGAGTTGCAGCAAGGGAGAGAGCACAAAAGTACTTGTTTGAAAACATCAAACAAGCGGGAGATGGAGACTGGCACTGTGGGCTGATCGGAGGCAAGCATGATTTTTCAAAGCTTTTAATAATGAAAATGACTCTGGGAAATTGAGCTGAAAAACACCTGACCATGCCCAGGCTGATGGCTGCATTGATTTTGCAGCATGATGCATGTTAGGCCATCAGGTAGAGTGGGAGCCAGATGACTTAAAAAGGTCTTGATTTGTGATGAGTAGAAATTCTGTGGTCGACTTTCAGTCTTGGAGACCTGGGGGTTCAAAATCTGAAACTCTAAAACAGGAGTGTGACACACACAGAACACGGAGCCATTGGGGATG
Organism: Platysternon megacephalum; assembly: GCA_003942145.1. Lineage (NCBI taxonomy): Eukaryota > Metazoa > Chordata > Testudines > Platysternidae > Platysternon > Platysternon megacephalum. The sequence continues at coordinate 6,758,727 of QXTE01000048.1, forward strand.
CATCACAGGCTGTCAAAGCTGTGGGAGAGAAGACTAGGGGAGTAATTAGGTGCTGAGTTCCTAGACCATAGGATGTGAATGAGGGATGTATAGAGCAGTTGGAGATAAGACCTAGGAAGGATCAGAGCTGTGCAGGGCCTTGGAGGAATTTGAAGTGGAAGGAAACTGGAATTCAGAAAAGGGATCCCAGGTCAGAGCCACACAGCCAGTGAGTGAGGAAGATAATTTTATACCAGCAGGAAGAATAGTTTTGTGGGAAGTGATGGAGTCAAGGAGGTGGATTCAGTAGTTGAGGTGATTGGGGCCAGGGTTTTAGTTGAGGAATGGAGCAGAAGGGATGAATTTTGAGAGACTGCTAGGGCAGAACTGGCAGGATTTGGTAACAGCATGGCTGTTGGGGAGACAAGGTGAATGAGTATTGATGTGCTTTCTAGCCAGTACTACAGCCACTCACCTGCAAGAATTACAGATCTGAAAGAGGTGGGGGGCGGGGTGGCACTTCACTTTTTAGGTTTCATCTGTGGACTTTTCGCCTATGATTTTGTTGCTTAAATGAAGGAAATGGGGAAAAGCTGTACATTGAACCCAGCCGCAATGAAACACAGCTGTAAGAAAAATGCAGTCTTAGTTCCAAGGGTTCTTTCTTCTGGGGTGTTTTATGAGCCCAGCAAAGTACCAGAAGCTTTGGCTGCCGCTCCACACATTTTAGTCAGGAGTCAGAAAATAAGGAGTGCTCAAGCAGCTCAGAGAACCAACAAACAGATTCTGAAGTGGTGTTGAAAGTTGCAGGGGATTTAATAGTTAACACTCATACTATTCATCCCTGATTCCCACTGGAAGGTCCTCTGAGTGAATTATGAGTCCCAAGGATGCTATCTTGGCAAACACAGCTGCAGCACTGCTGCCACTTCAGTGTAATTAATCATCCAGGCTGAATCAGAGGAGAAGGTTCCTTTCTTTGCCCTCATTACAAATAGTAGTAGAAAAATGGAAATGCCTTGTGGTAAAAAAAAACCCTTTCTGAGCCACATCAGTATGTGCAATCCTAATATTAATGTGCACAGTTTTGTATTTGTTCATATTTTGTGAGGGGTGTGTGTGCTTTCCCTCCCCACCCCCCCCCCAAAAATGTATAAAATACCCCAAACTCTGCAAAAGTGGCACGTCTTCATACTGACTTTTATCATTTAACAGGTGCAGGGCTAGATCACATTAGGGGTAAACTGAAAATGTCTGCAGTGGCTTTTCCAGCAAACTGCATTGTGTTTGTTTCAGGCATGGCTTTGGGGGCAGCTTGCATGCTCTACTGATGTCACTTTCAATGTAGCTTTCCTTGCTTTTCCCAGTACTGCTCACTGATCAACTTGAACCAGTGCAAGCCATTTCTTAAATATAAGGCTGGTAACACTTCTGGGCCAGAGCTACAGCGGGTGTAAATTGGTTTAGCTCCAATGATTTCAAAGGAGTGACGCCAGTTTACACCAGCTGATGACCTGGGTCTCTGTTGATCAATAGAAATATGTACATAATTTGTCTTCTGAAGAACAATCTGCAATGGCGTTTGGGCCCCAGTTCAGCAAAGTCTGAGGTTTAAAGCCAATGGGACTACTCATGTACTTAAATTTAGGCACAGATTTAAATGCTTTGCTAAACTGGGGCCAGTGTTTGTCTCTGGATTTGATGCTGAACCTGAAAGGGAGCAGTAGTATTCCTTTTCCACAGTGATGATGTGTGTGTGCAGACAGAGTAAAACATGAAATGCCCATATCTAATCTATTTCACACATCCCTTATGCCAGCATGTTTAGGGCAAATGGAATTTTTCTCTAGTCTGATGCAGGTAAGGAGGGGTTAATTTGGAGCTACAGAATTAATTTGATTGCAGTAAAAACATCCACATGGCGTTTGTGCAATGTGCGAATGCAGCGAATATAAATTCATAATAATAAACTTATGATCCTGCAAACCTTATCGGTGTTCTTAATTCCATGATTTCCATGGGACTCCTAGGTAAGTTAGGACTGCTTGTGTCACTACAGCTTTACAAGTTCAGGGCCCTCCTGTGCAGTGAGTATGTCTCTAAGGCTATGTCTCCACTCAGAGCTAGGGGTGCGATTTCCGCTGTTCACGTACACATACTTGCACTAGCTCAATGATAGGTAACGCAAGCAGAAATAGTAGTGTAGCTGCGGTAGCACGGGCAGCAGCGGCACGGCACTGCCTGAACCCTGTGGGTACCTATTGGGCATGACTAAGCTGTACTGCTGCTGCTATTGCTACTGTCCATGGTAGTGACTATACTACTATCTATACTCATGCTAGCTCTCTTTGAGTTACCGTATGTGAACACGAGCTAGGAATCACACCCCCCCGCCCCCAGCTCATAGTGTAGACCAGGGGTAGGCAACCTATGGCACGCGTGCCGAATGCGGCACATGAGCTGATTTTCAGTGGCACTCACACTGCCCGGGTCCTGGCCACTGGTCCGGAGGGCTCTGCATTTTAATTTAATTTTAAATGAAGCTTCTTAAACATTTTAAAAACCTTATTTATTTTACATACAACAATAGTTTAGTTATATATTATAGACTTATAGAAAGAGACCTTCTAAAAACATTAAAATGTATTACTGGCACGCGAAACCTTAAATTAGAGTGAATAAATGAAGACTCGGCACACCACTTTTGAAAGGTTGGCGACCCCTGGTGTAGACATAGCCTGAAGTACCTTGTCTAACATCAGTGTTTTAAGAGGACACCATCAACGTGGTTATCTAAAAAAAAAAATATTGCCCATCCTTGGTAGTGGTTTAATTTAGAAGGTTTATAACTAGCTGCGCATTTGGAGGTAGGTCATTCTGCTTTTGCATTTTGCAACGAGTCTTGCTACTTTCAATAATTAAACTTTTCCCTGGACTGGTAAAAAAACCAAACCTGTATACTACTGCCTGCATTAGAAGGGGGCATGAATGGGGTTAGGCAAGGAGCATGTGCAGCATGAGCGTGTGGGAGCGATCGCACCCACCCATGAGAAGAGAGAGTATTGTGTAAAGTGTGACAACACGGGGTGGAACTTGGTCTCCCTTTAGTGGCAGGACCATGTTTAGGTTACATCTTCACTGCAGAGTTCACTTGAGTTATCAACACTCTACTTACCCCCTCTTAAGTTAGTCTAGCTCAAATGAGAGCGGCTAAACTGCAAAATAACACTCTTGAGCTGTGCAGCTTGTATTAGCAGCTGACGAGTTGTGCCAACTCCAGCTGCAGGCCAGCGGACTTGGGTTAAAAACACCACCACACTCAAAGTAAGGGGTTTTGAGTGTGGATGGGACTTGACTTACAAGCAACATTTGAGTTATAACTCAAATTAACTCTGCATTGAGGACAAGCCTGTAGAGATTTGAGTTTGCTAATGCCTCCAAAATAAGGGACCTACTCTTTCAACCCCTGCAGTAGAGGTTCCTATGTTTAGATTCAAAGGTGTTGAATTCACTCCGCACAGATGACCTAACTGGAGGCATCACTACACTTAGGGAATGTTCTTATTTAGTTACAGTATCAAGACAGAAACTTTTTGCAATTCTTGTTTTGTGTGGTTCTCTCCTACAATTTCCTATATTTTTCTAACTAATTTTCATACTTGCACCTTGGAGTCCAGAAGGTAAGACCTCCAGAAGAGACCACTGGCAAGGTGAAGCTTTGCTCTAATAGCACTGTCTGTGTAATTTTAAAATATTGAATATATAGAGAACTGTGAGCACATCAGATAAGTGTGCTGAAAAAATTGGTGATTTTCCTTTAAATGCAATTTGATGCACCTATATATAGTGAGTCCGGTTAAAGGAGACGTGCTATTTTTCAGGGAGTACTATCACATCAGAGGCACTCACTGGGATTAATTGTATTTAGGAGAAGGATTGTGAAAAAGATCCTTGGTATTCTTTTTAGATATTTGTAAGTCTGTCCACTGCAGCCCAATACATAGAAAATCAGTTTTGAAAATCCTATTTTTAATGAGTTTCTTTACTAACTTTATCCAGATTTGAGACCTGAAGTGATGCTTCATCTTTAAGTGTGCTTAGCTGTAATGTCTTCACCATGATTTATAAAAGAAATTAAAATTAAGAGATTTATAACTCCAGTGTTACAGATTTTTTCCATAAAAACTCAAAGCTGAAATTGATGCATTACAGTCACAGTCTATTTAAAGTCCATGGATGGTACCATAGCCACAAATCAAGATAATTTCTTAGCATAACTATTGAGGCAGGCAGGGTTTTAAATTTTTTTAGCCTCTAGCACAATAGGTAGAGGAAGCTGATTTTATATTAATTGAAAGCAAGTTGGTGTGCATTGCACTAAGCCACACATTGTCCTTCAAATTTGAATCGTGGATGGTTGCATGGGGAGGATTTAGACAGAGGTAAATGAACCTGAGTTTAAAATACTCACAGAGATTTCTTTGTACTTGACTGTAAACTTCAAACTTTTTACACCACCACCACCAGCAAAACAGCTTCCAGCAATGTATGCTTCTTGGCATTCTGGGAAATGGGATGACCCTTAGCCTGCTAAGGTTATGACAATACCATTTTGGACACCAAAACAGCTGCTGGACCCTACAGGTATCACTATGAATCCTTACATGATGGGAGTTGGATGATTTGTCTCAATTAACTCTGTTTTCATCTACAGCTGGGAAAAATCTTTTGCACAAGTTATTCACTGAAAAATGCAATTTTGGTTGACCTGAAGGTTTGCAAATTTCACACAAATTTACTGAATAGTTTCAGCCAGAAACTTTTTTTGGGGTGAAGGGTGTTAGTTTCACAGAACGGAAGGAGGGAGTCCCACCCACCTTATAGTTTTTAGCCCAGTGGTTAGGGCATTTGCCTGGGATGTGGAATCAGGGATTCGAACCCAGGTTTCTCCCCCACCACCCCAGTTTGTGCCCTAACCATCAGGTTATTGGCTATTCTGGGCTGGGTGTCTCTTAATCTGTCCTGCTGAGGCTATTCCACTTTGTATAAGTAATTAAATAGTCATTGGAGCAGCAGGGACTTGAAGATGTGTCTCCCACATACCAGGTGAAACATGTCTTGTTCAACCCGAAATGAACTTCTTCAATTTGCCAGCATTTTTCAGCATTTTCAGATTTGTTTCCACCTGAACAGGTTTTTCCAATTTTTGGAACTGCTGCTGAACCAAAAAATCAGTTATTTGCCGAGCTCTGTTTCTTCCCTTTCAACACCCCCTTCCCACCCCCCAAAAAACTGCTATGGGACAAGAGCAGTGCATTTTTGCCACAATAAATATAGGGTGGTTGTGTCTGCTAGGTGTTGAGGAAAATCCTGCTTCCATGTGTTTTAACTTAAAAAATGACCATGAATGATGATAATAAATATTGTGGGTCAGATCCTTGACTTTGAGTTTTCTTTGTGGTGATCCAGTGGTGTAAAGTAGTCTAAGGTTGTTCTAAATTGCCATCTGAGTATTTCCCCTGGTGTATGAGGAGTGAAAAAGAGCTGGAGTAGCTAGTTCTATGCGCCTATTACCCCCTCTCACAGCCCTGAAATAGAAGGCATGTCTGAGATGCGGCCAGGGGGTGTGGCTGGAGAGCTGCTGAACTCTGGTGATCCCTTGCTGCTAGAACAGCTCCTTGGGGCCAGTTACAGCTAGGTATAAATTAGAGCAGCCCTGAGGCTGCTCTGAATTACGCTAGGGGCTGAACTTCCCCCTGGCCAGACCTGGGACAAAGGGTGTATAGAAAGGTGACTTACACCTTGTCTACACTTGCAGCGGTGTGTAGGGTACATGTCGCAGTGAAAAGCAGGCTGCATCCACATGGCGGTGTGGAGCCACACAGGACAATGAAAAGCTTTGACAGGGAGAGGCAGCAGGGAAATGTTCCAGCAGCTCCCCCCTGCCAGAGCTTTTTCCTGCTGCCTGCCCCCTGCCAGAGCCTTTCCCTGCTGCTGGAGTCTTTCAGTGCAGTGGGGAAAGCCTCTGGCAGCGGGGAGGCAGCCTGGCACTACACTGCTAATAGCAGCGTAGATGGGGGAGGTACTGCTTGGGTGTGTAGAGTGCTGTGTAGGGTTATACCCTAAGGTTCTGGAGTGTCTTTACTCACCTAAGCAGTGCCCCACTGTCTACACTGCTATTTATACCCATGCTAGGGGTGTGTGCAATGTAGGTACTCTACACACTGCTGTAAGTGTCGACATAGATTTAGAGCCATGTTTTCCTCGCCTTGAGCCTTTAACTCATTGGCACTCAACTGGACCTGAGGATCTAGTCCTTAGATATTTATTTATATCTTCAAAGCACTGCATAGGCATTAACCCTCACAGCACTCTTGTGAGATGGGTTTGAGACAGAGAGGTGAAATGACTTGCCTGAGGACACACAGTGAGACAGTGGCAGAAATAGAACTCAGGCATTCAAGGTCTGGCTCCTGATCCCTTCTCAGTCATAGACCATGCTGCCTCTTTAACAATGACCAGCCTGTTGTTTCAAACTATAATACCTTCATATTATATGCATCAGGAAGGCCTGAGACCATCTTCCCTTGCAGGGCCCAGTGCTGTAGGTTAAAGTTGCCTGATATCATCTAAATCTTCAATTATTTGGGAGGAGAATGTGAAACCTCCATGCATGTATTATAATAACCTGATGTGATAAACTGTTTATCATATGTTGAATCATACAGTAAACAGTTTACTGTATAATACATTGTATGTATGGTAGCTTTGTTACAGTCTATGGAACATAAAATCAATATTAGGAGATAGTTTGTTATATAATTACTGAAATGTAAGTCGATAAATAGCCATTGGTTAGTCAGAAGCCAGCATATAGTGCTGTAATTTGAATTGTTTCTGGCAGTCACCTTGCTTCTCTCTCTCTCTCTTTATTTACCTAGTGCAAAAAGTACCATAGCTCCCATCCTAGTGAATTGACAGAACCTTCTGCTGACCAGTATGTATTGATTGCTATGGTGGTTTGGCAGTGTGCTTTATGTGGGTCGCCAGAGTTCCTTGTTTTTGCTGTATGTAACCATTATAGAAACAAAGAGCAGCGCTGACCTCCAGGAATTCAAATAGTCACAAACAGTACAAGTGGCCGGGGGGAGAAAGAGTCAGCAGTAATTCCTTGAAAGTCTTTTTCTGTGGCCCTGAAAAGTCACAACAGAGAATGTGTAGTGCCTGTACAGAGGAGCGAATGACTGATTTAGAAGGATTTAATTTACACATTATACCATGTGAGGAGAGAGTAAGGTTCTGTGAAAATATAGAAGGGAAGGGAAGGGAGGGGAGGGACTCAAGATATTTGCTTCTCTGTTGGTGAATTATTTTCTTCCTTCACATCTGTTGTGTTTCTTTAGAGGAACAGAACCAGGCAGCTGATCTCCAAAGAAATCCAGGATTTATATCTATCGAGCCTCTGCTGCCCAGGAAGCAGCAAATGTAAGGGAGATTATTGTTATTGATGATGATGCATTTCTGTAGCATATATTACTATGAGCATGGAGGGAGCTGTTCTACCCCCTCCCCCGGGCTCCTACATATCTTGATAAGGAGAAAGGAAGAACCATCTCTGTGTCCCTAATATTGGCCAAACAGTCTAGCTCTGCTCAGTCTCCCTTCTTTCTCTGTCTCACACACGTAACACTAACTTGCTTCTTTCAGTCCTCTTGGCATTACAGCCTAGAAATCTCCAGCTGACTTGTCCTATTTTCCTGCCAACTCGTAATTTCAGTGGCAATGACAGAAATGTAAGAGTTTCTCTATATGGGGTAAGGAAACTTGAGCTGGAAGGCAGTATTACAACAGTACATTGCATAATGCCGCACAAAACAAAAATGCAGTTAATGTGGGGGAGGAAGAGAAACCCTTATTATTCAGTGTGAAGCTATCTCGGCTTTCCAACAAAGATAGTTACCTCCTACCTCTTCAGTTCAACGAAACACACTGTAAATATCCCAGAGATACAAGAACATAATTGGGAAATAGTCTTTAATCAGTGCTTTCTTTAGCAGAAGTCAGGTAATACAGGAGATAGGCTGGGACTGGGTTAATATATTAATATATGGAGATATACCTATCTCATAGAGCTGGAAGGGACCCCGAAGGGTCATCGAGTCCAGCCCCCTGCCTTCACTAGCAGGACCAATTTTGCCCCAGATCCCTAAGTGGCCCCCTCAAGGATTGAACTCACAACCCTGGGTTTAGCAGGCCAATGCTCAAACCACTGAGCTATCCCTCCCCTTATTCCGTCTTCCCAGCTGCTTAGACTAAAACACCCAGAATGACAATAGTATTCTGCACTGATGATCAAAACACTGTTGGTCAGTTTCTCATCTCAAGTTATACTGATGCAGATCCAGAGTAACTCCATTCCAGGTCTGTCGCATCTTACGCTGGGGTTACGTTCCGCAGTCAGCGCCTAAAGCGAAAATCGCCTATAGTCAAAATTACATTGAGTGTAATGGCGGGCGGAATCGCCCGCACTACAGGTACGGTATTTAAATTGTTTTTGTTCTCTTTTTTTTTTTTTTGCCAACCGTGTAAAGCTGAAATCGCGCATGTTAAATGCGCCTAAGATGTGACAGACCTGTAATGCCAATGGATTTGCACCCGTGTTGCTGAAATCATAACCTGTGGGAAGGAAGAGTGAGGAATCAGTTTAGCTCCAGTTACTATTGTGTTGGGATCTATTACTGCAGAATACAGGTTGATGAAAATCTCCCAAGGTTATACCAAGGAATGGTGGGACTGCCTGCTTTTCCCTGTGCTGCCTCTTTATAAGTGATACTTTGGAAGATTTAATTTTCACACCAGCCACAAGTCTCTCAAATGATCAACAAGAACAGAGTCTGGCTAAGCCTTTGCAGTGATGCCTGTCTAGCGTTGTGCATTTGATAATGCATAATTATAGATTAAAATCATACTGAGCTTGGTTACAACCTACAAATACTATATAAAGCTCTTAGCAGCTGTTATCAGAGATTGATTACTATTGGGTAGGAAGTACAGTAGAAGCAGAAAATACTTTAAAGCTTTGATTCCATGGTGACTCAAATACTCTGTGTTCAAGTTAAGATCTTTCAGGTGTATTTTTAGGAGACTACTCTTTTTAGGTTGCCTATATGAGCTGACTGTGTAGTTGCACCCCCAACAGCTCTGACTGGGCAGTTGTGCAAGGCACAAGTACACTTTAACAGCTTAAGGAGATGGTCTATGTGACGGGTTGGATCACAGAAACCCCCTTGGGAGCTGCCAGCTGATGTGCAAAGACTACTTCAGTTTCTATTCTCCCTGCCAGCTCAGTGGTTTCAGCACTCTGTCTTGCTGAAGCCAGACACGCCCATCTGCTCCAGACACAGACCCAGAGTCTGAATCACCTGTCCCAAAGCTGCAGGTTTACCTGAGAACAGCTCACAGAAGTCTGCTTGCCCTTAGCACTCAGATGCCCAATTCCCAATGGGGTCTAAACCCAAATAAATCCGTTTTACCCTGTATAAAGCTTATACAGGGTAAACTCATAAATTGTTCGCCCTCTATAACACTGATAGAGAGATATGCACAGCTGTTTGCTCCCCCAGGTATTAATACATACTCTGAGTTAATTAATACGTAGAAAGAGATTTTATTAAATACAGATAGTAGGATTTAAGTGATTTCAAGTAGTAACAGACAGAACAAAGTAAGTTACCCAGCAAAATAAAATAAAATACGCAAATCTATGTCTAATTACACTAAATATAGATAAGATCCTCACCAGTTCCAAAATGTTCCCTTTTACAGGCTAATCCTCTTTTAGCCTGGGTCCAGCAGTTACTCACACCCCCTGTAGTTACTGTCCTTTGTCCAGTTTCCTTCAAATATCCTGGGGGCGTGGAGAGGCTCCTTCTTTAGCCAGCTGAAGACAAAATGGAGGGGTCTCCCACAGGTTTAAATAGACTCTCTCTTGTGGGTGGAGACCCCCTCCTCACCCTCTGTAGAATCCAGTCCCAAAATGGAGATTCGGAATCACATGGGCAGGTCACATGCCCATGCATGACTCAGGACTGCAGGTAGCAGCCATTACCCACATGGTATCTTGCATGTCTCCAGGAAGACTTCTTATGTGGATTGGAGCATTCCAAGATGCATTGTTCCCCGATCGGGTACTTAACCTAGTGAATTCCTTCCTAAAGAGGCTGACCAAATGCCTCACAAACCTTACCTAGAGCTCAAGCAAGTATACAATCCATATTCTTAACCTCAAGTACAAAATGATATATGTGTACAAAAGGGATAAATAGATATAGTAAACCATAACCTTTACAGAAATATGTACCTGGCACAGGCAGCACAAAACATATTCCAGTTATGTCATATTCCCACAAAGCCTTATGGGGGATACCGTCACAGTCTACTATAGTGATTCTCATTTGCAATGTACTTCATGATGCTGTTGCTGCCATGTAAATAAAATGGCAAGTTCTCTTCAAGCTCACCCCTTTGTTCCCTTTGGGTTCTGTTCATGGCTGAATCGTGGACTTCATACATGACCTTGAGAAGCCCCTTAAACCGCTCTGTTCCTTATGATGGGATCTAAATGCTGTCTCACTATCTCTCAGAATTCTTTGAATGTGTCAGTAAAGTAGTGGATAAAGGAGAACCTGTTGATATAGTTTAGCCTTCAGAAAGGTCCCACACAAGAGCCTGCTAAAGAAGCTAACTGCATCTCATCCCTGGACCAAAGTATTATTACGGATCAAAAACTGGCTAGGAGACAAAGGAAAGAGTAAGATTAAATGGCTAATTTTATCATGGCTAAAGCTTAACAGCAGAGGTCTCAAGGTTCCATGCTAGGTAGGTCTTGTGGTGTTTAATAAATGTACTAATGCTCTGGAAAGAGGAGGGAGCACCAATGTAGTAAAACCTACAAAGTTATGTAGGTTAGTCAGGACCAGAGAAGACTGAAAAATTTCAGAAGGACCAAAACAATGCTGGCGAATTGGCAGCTTGAGGTCAAATTAAATTAAAATTGATAAATGCAAAGTAATGCACATTGGAGGGAAGAACTTGAATTGCTCATACATCTTATAGGGTTCTAAATTAACCATATCGACTGAGGCAAAGGAGTTGCGTGTCATTGTAGACAGCTCAATGTACAGCTGCAGTCACTTTTGGATGATGTTAGGATGCATAAAGAATGTGATGGTGAATAATACAGAAAATATTATTATGCCTTTATAGAAATCAATGGTTTGGCCTCATCTGGGATATTGTGTGTAGGTCTGGTTACCCCATCTCAAAAAGGGGATTGCAGAACTAGAGGGGTTCAGAGAAGGGTGATGAGAATGATCAAGGGCCAGGAAAAACTGTCCTGTGAGGAGTGATGAAAGTGACTGGGATTATTTATTTTAGCATGGAGATGAATGAGAGGGAACATGATAAAAATAATGAATGGTAGAGAAGGTAGATGGGAGCTTCTGACTCCCTGCCTCACAACACAAGAACACAGGGACATTCAATAATGTTTAAAAGGTGGGAAATTCAAAACCGATAAAAGGAAATCAAAAATATCCAGAGTTATAATTAACGATAACATTTTTGGAGGGGTATATTAAACCTTGTGCTTCAGGGCTAAAGCCAATCTCTAAACTATCAGACTGAGACCCATTGTGGAGAGTAGGTTATCCTACATATGCCTTCTGTGGGGTTCTTACACCTTTCTCTGAAGCATCTGGCACTGACCACTGTCAGAGACAGAATACTGGATTAGATGGATCTTAGGTCTGATCCAGTGTGGCAGGTCCTATGTTCCTTAGTGTCCCATTTGTAAGATGGGGGATGATAATGCTTACCTACCTCACAGGGGGCATTGGAGGCTGAATTAATTATTAACCTCTGAGATCCTCAGAAGGAAGGTGTATCTAAGGGTAAAATATTTATTACACTTAGGGCATAAGCTGTTTTAGAGACCTGTAGAATAATTAACATAGTGCCATGATATTTATACCTTTCACACTGTGCAAACCTGAGATGTATTTTCCTTAGGTAAATCCACACACAGGATAATGAGCCTGTCCAGGCCAATGCTTTTTGGGGAGATTAGCCAGTCAGGATTTCCCCTCCCACCCATCATTCTCATGTTAGTGTTTTCCACAAGAGACTCAAAAGATTAAGGAACTGTCTGTGAATCACAAAAGGAGCAACCCTGGAAAGATATTTTGTTGCAGAAGCGCTTTTTGTGTCATGTTGAATGTACAAGATTTGTCACTAGAGCAGGCCTTAGAAGAATAGCCTTCAGTATAATATTTTTAATTTGATTAAAGAGCTCTGTATGTTGATTGCTCAGTACCGTAAAGGGAAAAGCATTTGCTTTTTATTTTAAGAACATCATTTAAAATCCACGAGACCTTTAAATGTATATATTTTAAAAATACTTTCCTTTTTTCCTACTAGGTGCCTGGAGTTATTGCTTATTTTTAAAAATGTCACTCTTCCTATTTATTATTTTGGACCTATGCGGTGTCCTGTGGAAGACTGTATCGGTGTTCTGAACTTTTAAATCCAGTGTACAAGCAAGCTTCCAGTAATCCATTCAACAGTCAGTCCTCTCCGATGAGAGCATGACAAACAGCGTTCATACTAAAGTCACTGAAACAATGCAGTAGTACACTTCAGAGAAGTGGTTTTCAACCTTCTTTCATTGGTGGACCCTTAAAAACTTTCAAATGGAAGTGCAGACCCCTTTGGAAATCTTAGTGATAGTCTGAAGATCACCAGGGGTTTGCGGACCACAGGTTGAAAACCACTGATCTAGAGCGTGAGGAGGAGTCTTGATGGAGAATTCTCATTGGGGATTTGTGTGAAATTTGCACATAGTGCAAAATGTAATGCAGCAAGCATGTTAATCACCATAGTGCAAATATTCCCCAAATAGGGTTGTTTTGAGAGATTATGAAGAACAAAACTAAAAGAAAAACCCTGTGGATGATTCCCACTTTGTGTATTTTGGTTCAGGAATGCAGTAAAGTCATGGCACATGCCTCCAACCCCCAAATAAGTCTAATCTTTTAAGATTTTTCTATAATACTTATCACCATAGAATGAAACTGATGTTGTCCCAGTGTAGTGCGCAAATGATTTGTCTTTCTACTGCTTCCGATTATGTTAGACCCTGTGTACCATAACAGAAAGCGAGAGCTCTACTAAATGTACCTCTCTTTTTGCATCAGTTCTTTGCAGGTTGCATTATACCAGAATATTATAACCAGTTTCAAACTTGTCTTCTGACAAGATAATGTATGCAGTTCTCAGCATTTGCAAGATAGAAGAGAAATCAGTTTCAGTAGTTCATTGGGCTATGTGCCATTGTCAAATAACCTCACAGGTTGCAAAAACCAGCGCATGAAACAGACAAGTGCAAAGGTTTTTTTGTTTTTCTCCATTTGTCCTTTGAAGCTACATTTCAACTGAGATGTATAACTGAAGTCTTGTTCACTTATTGCCATTACATTTCCTGTGAGACTTTTTTTTGCAAGAATAGAGCTGTTAGCCCTGATATTTTCTTGAAATTCTAATTTGTTGTTCTGCCTACCAAAATTATTTGGGTAGTTTCATTGGGATACTACATTGGTTCTGTATTGTTGCCACATGCTGTTACATAGCTGCTGTGTTCCACCTCAGGGATAGCCTCATTTCAGTGTTTTGTAAAACTATTCCTGCATATAGGTCCAATCTTGCATTCTTTTCTTAGGGAGAACACCCATTGAAGTCAAAGTGCTTTGAGGATGAATGTAAAATTGTCGTCACACAAGCAATATAAGAACATGATGATTTTGTCTGCCCTTTGGGGATTATCTTCCTTTGCCTTTAGGAACATTGTAGCATTCTTAAGAGAAAGGAAAATATACATGTGGCCTCCAAAGGAAAGCTTCACCCAAGCCTAAAGAAGTAATGCAATATCCAGGCTGAACTTCTTTATTTTCAGCCTTAACAGCCCTAAATCTCTTTTACACCACATTAGAATGTTTAATATGTGGCAACCCACATTTGGTTCCCCCAAAACATTGACACATTAGGTAAAAAGAAGGGGGAGGAGAAGGACACGTTTATATACCTACTTCTGAAGTTACTTCCACTGTCATTCATCCTACATAACCGCCACCTCTGTATCAAGTGGATAGTGTTCTTCACTTCCTGTCCTAAAGTGCTGGATAAAATTGATGTGTGCTGTTGAACAGCTACAACATTGCATGGGGGAGTGGGGAGTGATTGCATTTTTGTGGTGGGCGAAGTGGCTCTCTGTTTAGATAAGGACAGATGGGAGTGCCACTCGCAGAGTGACTGCCCGATTAGGGTGATTGTTTAAATAATTTTGTTCAGTTTTGTTTGTTTAAATAGTTTGCACAGCACTTTGGGATCCACCTGGATGAATGGTGCTTTGAAGATTACATCATGCTTTTATATCCGACTTCCTGTCATTGCATTTTGTTTCTAACTTAGCAATAGAGGAACAACTCCTCAGGACAGTTGGGACTGAAAGAGTTAACTCATTGTAAGTGTATGTAAAATGTCTGAACTGGATACTTTTTGGCATGGCTAATTATAACTAGCACCAGAATTGAGATTTTGTCTTTATTCCATCAAACTCTAGAATACATTAATGAGCTTTGCGAGTATGGGAAGTTCTGCCTTCTTTCTTTTTGCATGTACATGCAAAAAGAATCCTTATTGAATAGTAATTCTTCACTACTTTGCAAAATGCACCAGTAGATAAATAAGGGGCTTGGGGACAGAGATAGAGAAGTGGATTGTAGTCAAAGATTAATTAGTTGCCTGCTTAGCTGGGAGTTAGATCTAGAGAAAAATACTGTACTTGGTGTTCATTACTCATCACTTTGTGTCAGTGTAATGTTCCATTATTCCAGTTTAGGCTTGTGAGTCATTGTCATAAATGAAAGGTATGAAAACTGTCCAGGTATCATTTAGAAAGGAGCTTTGCAGCACAGGCTGTATAAGTGTGCAGAACATTCAGAAGTTTCCACTAAAGAGGTTTTAATGCAAATAGCATTTTTCTGCAACTTTCTCAGAGTAACCCCTCCCAACGTTTCATTTAACTATAACTGCAATAGTGCTTCCATTGTGTAAACTCAAAAGCCTGCTGACTTATGTTAAAGCTGTGTATGTTGAAGATTACCTGTGAACTATCTACCACTTCTGCAAGCTATTTTATTTGTCACTGACGTGTTCAGATGTGCAAGCACCAATTAATATTTTAACATGGAGTTAAGTTTTAAAAGATCACAAACCAAACCAATGTAAAACCATGTCATGAGTCCTAAAGGAAAAAAGTCTGAATGAATAGATTGGTTCAGTTAGGGAATTAAAGCACAGGAAGGCTGAGGATGATTCTCTGGACTCTGGGCTGTCGGGTTAAATTAAGCTGATAGTGCTTATGGGCCTTTGTGCCTTTAGTGACTAAAGTCATCTATCATGTCTAAAAAAATATATCATATGAATGAAGATGTACAGTTCTAATGCTCATATTTTAAGGTTTTCTTTTCTGATGTTAGAATGCACTTCATTGCAGCCCCACAGAATCCCCCTCCAATATTAAACAGTGCCTTTGTCAGCTTGGCATTCTTTCATTCCAGAAAGATTGTAGTGGATTTGCCACTTACACTGACTTTTTTTTTTTTTTTTAAATAATTGGTGGCTCAGAATTAAAACAACTGTGACTCCCCTAGTGCTTTTCTTGTAAAGCATATAGCGACTATCATGTCTAATACTATTATATATTTGTTCAAATCTGCAGTCCATCCATCTCAACCTGACATTACGAGAATTCTTTTGCATTTTTATCATGTCTTCCCTTTGAAGATCTCAAAGTATTTTACAAACATTAAGTCTCACAACACTCATTAGAGCAAGCTCAAATGTTCTGGTGCTTTAGATAGTATTGTAAGTGGCACTATACAAAATCCTAAGGTGGGTAGATAGGAAAGTAGCAGTATCCCTATTTTAGAGATGGGAAAACTGAAGCACAGGAGAGGTTAAAGGGACACTTGAAAGTTGCATTTCCATCAGAAAAATTGTTACCAAATTTTATTACTTGTAAAATTGTTACAACTGATAGGGAATGTTGCAAAACTGTTTTTTCTCCTTTTTTCCAGTTTGTTTACTTTTGTGCATTTGAAAGCAGTTTGGCCTACATTCTGAAAAGTGCCAACTAATTTTGAGGGCCTCAGGTTTTGGGTGCCCAGCTTGAGACACCTAGTGCCTGATTTTCAGAGGTGATACCCAGAATGTCTTAAATCATGTAAACCAAGAATTCTCCATATATAGAATGTGTCTTGAATGTCTCTGTTTTCCAGTTCCACTGACCACCTGCCACTGCATTCCTGCACTATATTGTACTACACCTCTACCCTGATATAACGCGACCCGATATAACACGAATTCGGATATAACACGGCAAAGCAGTGCTCCGGGGGGGCGGCGCTGCGCACTCCGGTGGATCAAAGCAAGTGCGATATAACGCAGTTTCATCTATAACACGGTAAGATTTTTTGGCTCCCGAGGACAGCGTTATATCGGGGTAGAGGTGTACTTGCCTTTTGCTGTACCAGTCTGAGTGCCTAAAGTGTGAGCCCTTGGAGGCAGGGAACTTGTCATATTTAGCATAGCTGTCCAGTTGTGCTATACCTACAGTGCTTTATACATAATAACACATAGTGAAAAGCACAATTAATAAAATTATGGCGTTATGTCTGAATCTCCCAGTCTTCCTCTAAATACTTCCTGTGTAGGTGAAGCTTGCTCGCAGTGGGCATGCAAAGTGCTGATCCCTTATTCGATAAGAGACTGGTTCTGGGTAGTGAGAGGACAGCAACACATCCTTGGAGCCAGTGTTCTGCTTTCCTTATCCAATGGAGAGTTAGTGGCTATGGTGCAGTTTCATTTTTGTCTGTGTGGTGAAATGTGTGAATGACTTTGTGGCATGCTGCAGCCCTTCTGCTCATAAGTGAGTTTGAAGCTAATAATGTTAGAAACATTTTTGGTGCGCTTCCATGTTTGGAAAAGCTTTTACACTCTGATAGTAATTCCAGTGGAGTACAACTGAATGGGGAAAATAATAGTATTTTTTTCTCTTATGGCTGCATCATACCAAATATAGTTTTCCCCTGCCCCAGCTTCTTTTCTTTTCTTTTCTTTTCTTTTCTTTTCTTTTCTTTTCTTCAGGAAAACCCATCTGGGAACACTTCTGTTGTCAGCCCTTCTGAGCTGTTTTCTTGCCCATTGACCTGACAAGAAGTACAGTAGACTAGAAAGATTTTTGAGGATAGAGAGAACAACACAAGAGGCTAGAGAAAGGTGAACATAAAATTAATTCCCTTAAACAGAATTTATCTGTTAGTACAGCCCATGTTTTAACTATAGTTATTAAACTGTTACTCAAAAAGGCTGCTGTCAAGGTTGCTAGGTCTAGGAATTGATGTTGACATTGATCATGTCTGAATCCTAGTTTAAGAATTGCAAAGGTGTCTGTTTAATTTTCAGTGGCTCTTTGCTATTACAGAGTGCATGCACTAGTCAATACAGTGCTTCTGTAACCCTGATTTGTCTGAGATTAAGACAAAGTTGGGTTTGGCTTGTTCTTGAATTGAAATCTAGGGACTGTAGGAAAAGGGATGGTTGCCTGCAATTCAGCAGGTGGCACTTTTTCCTTGGACTCAGGACTGAGCCAATGCTCTAGTACAGGGGTCTCAAACACGCGGCCCGCGGGCCGCATGCGGCCCGCGGGGCTCTTGCGTGCGGCCCGCCGAGCTCCCCTCCCGCACCCCTCCCCTCCCCTCTGCCTACCCGCGGGATTCCCCTCTGTGGTGCTGCGAGCCCCACGCTGCTTTCAGAAAGCAGCCGGCAGCACAGCCCCTTCGGGCGGGGGGAGGGGGAAGAAGGCAGAGGACTCCTCCTTCCAGGCACCGCCCCCCGCAGCTCCCATTGGCCGGGAACAGGGAACCGCGGCCAATGGGAGCTTTGTGGGAGGTACCTGGAGGAGTGGCAAGAGCAGCACATGGCTGCAACCCGGAGCCCCTCCCCCTCCCCCAGGGGCTGCAGGAACAGGGTTCCAGCTGCTTCCTGGAAGGGAGCAGCGCGGGGGGACAGGGCAGGCAAGGAGCCTGCCCTGGCCCCGGTGCGCGCTGCTGCCACCCCGGAGCCGCTCTAGGTAAGCGGTGCCGGGCTGGAGCTCGCTCCCTGAACCCCTCCTGCACCCCAACTCCTTGCCTGAGCCCCCTGCCGCACCCCGCACCCGTCCCGCACCCCAACCCCTTTCCTGAGCCCCCTGCTGCACCCCACACCCCTCCCGCACCCCAACCCCCTGCCCCGAGCCCCCTGCCACATCCCGCACCCCAACCCCCTGCCCCGAGCCCCCTGCCATATCCTGCACCCCAACCCCTGCCCCCTGCCACATCCCGCACCCCAACCCCCTGCCCCGAGCCCCCTGCTGCACCCTGCACCCCGACCCCCTGCCGCACCCCTCACCCTCTTGCACCCCACACACCAACTCCCTGTCCTGAGCCCCCGTTGCACCCTGCACACCTCCTGCACCCCCTGGGGGCAGCGTTGGGTGGGGACTTCGGGAAGGGGTTTGAATGGGGCGGGGAAGGGGTGGGAAGAGGTGGGGCAGGGGCGGGGCCTAATGGAAGGGGTGGGGTGGGGGCGGGGCCAGAGGCAGCGAGGGGCGTGTCAGTGATGCGGCCCTCGGGTCAATGCACTGGTCCTCATGTGGCCCTCGTGGTCATTTGAGTTTGAGACCCCTGCTCTAGTATGATGTTAGCGAGCACTTTGATGGTGGTGCCAATTTTGGGGAGGGATGAAACATAAAACCAAGGGTCTGGCTACATATGGTCATTAAAATCCTAAAATAGCTTCCACGAGAGGAAAGAAATTAATCCCAGAGTTTTGGCCAAATTCTAATTTGGGTTATTATATTGTGTCTACCTAAATTAAATTCCCCCTATCATTTACTTGGTGGTATTTTTCATTTCTTATTTCAGACTGTTAAGTAATTGCTGTGTTCCACTCCAGAGGTGGCTGCCTTTAGTTGTGGGTGAAGTTTTATACATTAGAATTTGCTGTTTGTTGGTGGCATGTCCCAGTTTTTGTCCTGTCATTTTGCTTGCATTAGATTAAATCAATTCCCTAGGAATCATCTCTAACAGGAACTGTCCTGACTAAGTACATCTCCATTAGGAGGTGTATGTGACAGGGTACCCCATAAGGCTTTATGGGGGGGTGCTTATAAATGTATGTATGATATAACTGGAATAGGGTTTTGCTACATATGCCATGTAACATATCTATGTAAAGGTTATGATCTACTGATTATGTTCATCCTAGTTGTATGCAGGCACCATTTGTGTGTTCAAAGTTATGTATACTTGCTTGATTTATAAGTAAGCTTTGTGAGGCATTTGGTCAGCTTCTTTAGGAAGGAATTCGCAAGGTTAAGTACCCGATCAGGAAGCATTTGGGGAACAATGCATCCTGGAATGCTCCAATCCACATACGAAGTCTTCCTGGAGACATACAAGATACCATGTGGACAATGGCTTCTGCCTGTAAAGACTGAGTCATGCATGGACATATGACTTGCCCAGGTGACTCCAGAACTCCATCTTGGAGCTGGACTTTGCATAGGAGGGGGGGGGGGTCTCCACCTACAAGAGAAAGTCTATTTAAACCCGTGGGAGACTCCTCCATTTTTGTCTTCAGCTGGCTAAAGAAGGAGCCTCTCCACCCCCCCAGGATACTTGAAGGAAACTGGAACAAAGGACAGTAACTACAGGGGATGTGAGTGATTGCTGGGCCCAGGCTAAAAGGAGATTAGTCTGTAAAAGGGAGCATTCTGGAACTGGTGAGGATCTTATCTGTATTTAGTTTGATTAGACATAGATTTGCGCATTTTATTTTATTTTGCTTGGTGACTTACTTTGTTCTGTCTGTTACTACTTGGAACCACTTAAATCCTACTTTCTGTATTTAATAAAATCACTTTTTACTTATTGATTAACTCAGAGTATGTATTAATACCTGGGGGAGCAAACAACTGTGCATATCTCTCTATCAGTGTTATAGAGGGTGAACAATTTATGAGTTTACCCTGTATAAGCTTTATACAGGGTAAAACGGATTTATTTGGGTTTAGACCCCATTGGGAGTTGGGCATCTGAGTGCTAAAGACAAGCACGCTTCTGTGAGCTGTTTTCAGGTAAACCTGCAGCTTTAGGGCAAGTAATTCAGACCTTGGGTCTGTTTTGGAGCAGACGGGAGTGTCTGGCTCAGCAAGACAGGGTGCTGGAGTCCTGAGGTGGCAGGGAAAATAGGAACAGGAGTAGTCTTGGCACGTCAGTTAGCAGCTCCCAGGGGGGTTTCTGTGATCCAACCCGTCACAGTATATATTGTGTGAACGTATGTACATAGCACCTATGTGCATGCACTACCTGTGCAGGTCATGTACACTATTCACCAAGGCAACTGATCTTTATCCTCATCTTTCCATCTGCATATACCCTCCCTGTCTCTGCCTTCTTGTGCTCTTCTCTTAAAAGAGATTGAAATTCCTGTATATTCCCCAGAGGCAATATTTTATCATCTTTTCATTAATGGAAACAAATCCAAAGGGATAATGAAACAAAGGCCTGCTCTACACTAGGGGGTGGGATCGATCTAAGTTACGCAACTTCAGCTGCGTGAATAACGTAGCTGAAGTCGACATACTTAGATCGATTTACCGCGGTGTCTTCACTGTGGTGAGTCGACTGCTGCCGCTCCCCTGTCGACTCTGCCTGCGCCTCTCGCGGTGGTGGAGTACAGGAGTCAACGGGAGAGCGCTCAGGAATTGGAGGAGATGGGGGAAGAAGGGACAGGGGTGGCTTGAGGACCAGGGGGCCTACAAGGGGGGGGGGAGGGCAGAGAATGGGAAGTGATCCAGGAAATGAGGGGGGCAGAGACCCTGGCTTGCCTCTTATGGGAGCTCTGCACTGGAGGGGGGCGGTCTGTGGGGTGGGAATGAGTCAGAGTGGAAGGGGGGGCAGAGACAGGGTCGGGACTGGGCTAGAGGAGGTGAGGGGGTGTTAGACGTAGTGGGAGGCAAGAGTGGAGTGGGAGAAGTAGAGAGTGTTGGATGGATGCAGAAGGGGAAGTTATGAGTGGGGGAGGAGGTGGGGGTAACAGGTGGTGAAGAGGCAGGGCAGAAGGTAGGGGGTAATGTGTAGGGGAGGAGGGGGCAGTTAGGGGTAGGAGAGGAGGCAGGGACAGCAAGTGGGGTAACTGGTGGGGAGGACTGGGCAGTAGGGGTATGGGAGGAGGCGGGGCGGAGGGGAGGGGGGTAGAGGGGAGAAGACAATCTTGCTCCAGCTGAGCTGGGCTCGGCTTGACAGTGCAAAGGAGCCAGCCAAGAATTACCCTGGCACCTCACTCGGTGCTGCCTTCAGGAACACCCCCATTCACTAAGGACCCCCTACTTTTCCCCCACAATTTGCTCACTGGTGCAATCCCACTGCGTTCCATGGGATCTCACCACTGTAACTGACAGCACAACTTGGTCCCGGGAGTCTTAAACTCTTCTGGGTTGCAAGTGCACAGAGAAACCTGCAATTAACACAGAAATGCAGCGCAGACCTTTTGCTAGGCAGGTAAATATCAGATCAGTCACTTGACCAGTGGCCTTTAATATGGAGCATTGCTGCACTGCTTCATCGGTTACTAATGTACCAGATTCATAGGGCACAATGCATATTTACTTTCTTCCAGTGCACTTGGTACTTACATCACTATGGATTAGAAAGGTACTCTACAAGCCTTTAAGTATATAAGATTGCTGGACTAATATGAACCTTTTCGTAAGACTAGTCAGAGTGCAGAGTACTTTTTAAAATTGTAATCTAATGGAAGTTTGTTGGCATTAATGCCAAGGAATTATTGGTGAATGTACTTTACAATTTTCTATAGAAAGTCTTAGGAAGAGGCTTAGCAAAGGGAGTGGGGGTTTCTTCTCTGTTTGTTTTGCTTCCGGTGTGACTGACTTTGTTCCCCTCGAGAAATGTAACTTCCTTGCTTTGTGTTGGCTGGAGAAAGGGTGTTATTTGAAGGAGGCAGGTTATTAAAAACTGTATTCAGGGTTTAGGGGGAAGCAAGAGGGCTGGAGTAAGCTGTCAAAACTGGTTATTCCAGTTCCCAAACCAGGCAGCCCTAGTTACCAAGGAAAATAGCAACCCTCAGTGACTGGTGCCTGATCGCTGCTCCTGTCTCCAGCTCTGGAGGCTTCAGTAAAATTCAGGCTTTTTTGAATCATTTGCCAGTAGCCTGTCCTGTAATCATCCCATCTCGCCTGCACACGAGAAGCAGAGGGCTGTCAAGTCCAGCTCAAATCTCAATTTGAGTCATCTACAGTGTTCAGTTTCGATCACCCTCGGACTGAGGCCTGACAGCTGCTTCAGTTGCTGTTGCTGCCTCTCTTTCTTATGCAGAGTCCTGGAACCAGCTCACTTCTGGCACCATGATCACCCCTCACCAACTCACAGCCTTTTTCAGCAGTAGCTTCTTGGGGGACTGCCGCTAGCCTTATAGCTGGGACTGCCATTCCAGAGTGCTGCAAAGTTTTCACTGCCTGGGATTCGTGGGAAGCACCATGAGCAACCCCGCTCCTCTATAATACTGTACTGCAAAAGACGTCTGGATTGCGACTCCACCAAACAGCCAACAGTAATGTAGATACGCTTTTATCTTGACAATGGCTGCTCTAACAGAAGTGTACTTGGGAGCAATGGGTGTTAGCTGTTCTGATGGTTGCGGGAGGAAGACAGAGGTGATGTAGGATGATAGTGAGTCTAGAAATGGCAGCTGAGAGTCCCAGGGACCTCTTGGTGCCAGCTGACAGAGGGCACAGATGTGTGTGTAGGATCCCTACAGGGTCTGATCTCTGCATAGTACTTTATTAGAGGGTTAGAGGGTGTCATGTAAGGTCTCTATTGAAAGGTTGTGTCATACTGGGACCTCTTGGTGCCAGCTGACAGAGGGCCTCTTGGTGCTGGACAGAGGACAGGTGCCTGACAGAGGACCTCTTGGTGCCAGCTGACAGAGGGCACAGATGTGTGTGTAGGGTTAGCAGGATCCCTTGGGTCTGATCTCTGCATAATACTTTATTAGAGGGTTAGAGGGTGTCATGTAAGGTCTCTATTGAAAGGTTCTGTGTCATACTGATACTATAATCGTTTGTGACAATATGTAAATGAGCCATGGAAGCAAGGGGTAGACTGGGTCTCCCAGCATCACAATTGCCATTTCAACATCACCAATGGTTATTTTGCAGTCTGGAAAGAAAGTGTCTGCTTACAGCTTTCTGAACAGACTTGTATTCCTAAAGATGCACGCGTCATGCACCTTTCCCGACCATCCCACGTTGATGTTGGTGAAACAGCCCCTGTGATCCACCAGCACTTGCAATACCATTGAGAAGTACCCCTTTCGGTTTATGTACTCTTTGGCGAGGTGGTCTGGTGTCAAGATAGGGATATGTGTTCCGTCTATCGCCCCACCGCAGTTAGGGAACCCCATCACAGCAAAGCCATCCACCATGTCCTGCACATTGCCCAGAGTCACTACCCTTCTTAGCAGAAGTCTCTTAATGGCCCGTAAGCTTGATCACAACAGATCCCACAGTAGATTTACCCACTCCAAATTGATGCCCCACCAACCGGTAGCAGTCTGGGGTTGTAAGCTTCCACAGAGCTATCGCCACTCGCTTCTCCACTGTCAGAGCAGATCGCATAGTATTGCTGCGCTTCGGGGTTGGGGAAAGCTCTTCATACAGGTCCTGGAAAGTGGCCTCACGCATTTGAAAGTTCTGCAGCCACCGCTTGTCATCCCATAGCTGCATAACAATGCGGTCCCACCAGTCAGTGCTTGTTTCCTGAGCCCACCGTGTCAAGGTGATGCGTGACTGTCTCCAGCAACGGCGAATTGCTCCGCTCTGTCTTCCAGCAGGGCTGCTTGCGTGGCATCACATTATTCTGCGCAGTGGCTCCTGTACCGCCTGTGTAAATACTGCAGAATAAGGCGTGAGGTGTTTGTAATGCTCACAACGATAGTGTACAGCTGAGCAGGGTCCATGCTTATTGTACTATGGCGTCTGCACAGATAACCCAGGCTTATGAAAAAAGGCGCAAAAAAGGCTTGGTTTGTTTCCTATTGATTTCAGGGAGGGAGAGAGGTAAGTGCATCATGGGAGGCTAACACCATGTTCCCATAACCATCCACGCCAATGGAAGGCATTGGAAGCCCAACCCAAAATTCCACTCGGCTACGTGCACTATGGTATAGCTACCCACAGTGCAGTGCTCTGTGTGTCAGTGCAAGCCCTGCTAGTGAGGATGCATTCCGCCAACACAATGAGTGTAGTGTGGACATGCAAGATCGACTTGCTTAAATCGGAGGCTCGATGTCGACTTACATAAAGTCGACTTAACTTTGTAGTGTAGACATGGCCTAAGATTAGAGTTCTAAAGAACAGTGAGACGGTTTGTTTTTCTGTAGCAGTACAGCTTGTTCAACTAGTTAGTTAAGAACAAATTGGATTGTAAGGTCTTTGAAGCAGGGACTGACTTTTACTCTTCATTTGTACATCTGGGACAATGGGGACCCTAATTCTGACTGGGGCTTGCAGAAACTGCTAGAATGTAAATAAGTTAATAATAGAAGTGGAACAAAAGTTTAAACTTGATGTGCTGGATAACTGGAGCCAGTGCAGGAATTAAGGAGGGTGGCATGGTCAGATCATTAGGACGTGAACTGGGGTGGTTGGATGAACGATCCTGGTGTCTCTTGGGCCATGGTTTGCATGGACTGGAGGGAGGACAGAAAGGAAGAGATTTCAGTGATAAGGAAAATCAGAACTCATGGTTTCTGGCACAAATTGATCTCTCATAAATTGGGGGTCTAGGAGTGGGCACTGGGACTAAGGAGGCTCTAAATTGGTGAGTAACACTCAGGAGGAAGATATTTCTGGATTCTTGGGAATGGAATGACCACTGTAAATGGAATGAATGTTGTAAATTTAGTCTGAAGGGATCAGTAGGAGAATTTTCCTGGCATTGAGAAGCTGCGAAAACAATCTGAAGTTAACCTTTAAGTATATGATGAATTTAAACCTAGGAATAAGTCAGGTTTAAGCTGGAATTAATTCCAAGTTGAAAAAAGTGGTGACTCTACAGCAAAGGTAGCTGGAAACTCAGCTTTCTAGAATCTGTGATCTGTATAAAGCTGTTTGTAGGGAATAAACAAATACTCCGGCAGACTGGAAAGGAGGATTTAAATTTCCAGCGTAGGTGTATGTACCGTAGGTGGTGTCCTGCCTTCCAAACATCTGAGAGCAAACTCCATTTGGAGGTTGCATCTCCGTATTGGGCTGTATTCTTGAGCAACACAGCTGACCTTGAGTTAGTCCGCTGCTTGCCCTTCCTGGCATTTATTGACTGCCCATTAACAGCCCCATTTGTCAGATAGTTTTACTATCTCCATTGTTTGTCATGGAACAAATATGGAACTCACGATAAAAATTAGTGGTGTGTGGGTGTCTTCATCCGTTGTGTATAAATGGCTTGCTACACATGAAGTCAAGTGCCAGCCAAATCTCATTGGTTAGTATTGATTTCTGCTCCTAAAACTGCACTACAAGTTTTGCTCAGTGGTGGCAAAAGGCCAGTGTTCAGAATTGTTTTCTGATCTGTTTGGGTTGGATGAGTCACCAAAAATATTTGTTCCTTGTGTAGAGAACACAGACTGCATCCTGACTATTGCCAGTGCTTGGCAGGAGACAAACTGCATTGATGATGAGGAGGAGAGAAGTGCTGAGATGCCACGGTGATGGGTATAGGATTGAAAAAAAAAAGAGACAGAAATGAAAGTCATTGGTAGCAGTTTGGGGAGGAAGGAATCCAGTGACAGTAATAGCAACCTGAGCTTTGATTGTTTCAATTTAGGACACACATAAACATCTTGGATTACTGAAATAATGTGTCCACCCGTACAAAATTCTGCTTTCTGTGGCACAGGTATGCTAGAAGGTATCAGATCCTCATCCTGTCCAACCCATTCTGTCCAGGCAAAGGTGTAGAGAAGGATTGCAGCCTACGTGCTAGAGTGGACACAGGCCACACTTTTCTAAGGGTGAGATTCCTCCACCCTCACTTATGCTATAAGGCAGGGGTTCTCAACCTTTTTCTTTCTGAAGCCCCCCAAACATGCTATAAAAACTCCACGGCCCACCTGTGCCGCAATAACTGGTTTTCTGCAGATAAAAGCCAGGGTCAGCGTTAAGGGGTAGCAAGCAGGGCAGCCCCATGCAGTGGAACTTTGGCTTTCTGCCCTGGGCCCCGGCAAGTCTAACACTGGTCCTGCTTGGCGGACCCCCTGAAACCTGCTCGCGGCCCCAGACCCCTGGTTGAGAACCACTGCTATAAGGCATCTTACTCAGTGAGTAGTTCCCATTGAAGTCAGTGGAGCAACTCATAGAGCAAAGTGCTAAATGTCAGACAAGGTGGTATGACAGAATCTGGCATGAGAAAAGCAGTTAGGTTCATTCCATAGTCTCAGGGATCATAGTCTCCACTCCGTCAGTTGTTCCGCTCCCCAGGCATTCATTGCTCTGGTCTCTGAAGGCTCCTGCTGTGAGACAGCAGCTTCCATTTACTTTTTCCATAAGACCCTGGCATTCTCATCTGATGGCCAAATCTGGCTTGGAAATCAGTGATACTCAACCTGTGGCGCTCGAGACCATGTGCTCCTGAGGGCCATATGTAGGATCCTGACCAGTGCTCCTCTCCCTCCACCTGAAAATTTGGCAGAAAGCGGGAAGCACTTAACCACAGGTGAGCATCTATGCTCCCTGATTTATACTAGGTCGTGTGTCAGCACTGAGCAATTGGAACAGCCATGTGAGAGCCACTGGATGCTGCTCCCATTTCGCCTCCTCCCCAGTGCAGGTAAAAAAGAAAGGGCAGCTGATTCTGCAAGACCCCTCTCCAAGCAGCCAGTTTTAATATAAACACACGTGAATGTGGATCAAGAGGGGAGTAAACCATAGGGTCATCGTTCCTCTCTCTCTTCCAGCGGGGAAGAGTCTAATTCTGGTACTGTACATTTCCGATTATTAAAATCAACTGTCTATATCACTATGTGTCAGAGGGACTAAGTATGGACATCTCTGAGGCCTGCAAGGCCTTCATATTCAACTGCCCTATTTAGTTGAAAGAAAGCATATAATTTTGTCAGGGTCCTCAGCAGTTAATGCCCTGAGCCTTTCAGTGAGGCAGCAGCCGAGGCAGCTGTTGAAGCCACAATAGTACACAATCTTCATGCATTTTTATAGGTCTCTGTGCTACGTTGCTTTGTCTAATCACTGCAATACGAACTCTTCTTGGTCCAGGGTTGCATCCTGTACATGATGCTTTTAGTAATACAATTTTAATGAAATCACTTTTAATAGGATCTAGCTGGAGGCCAGGATAAAGAAGATGGCCTCACGGTGCAGAAATAGCTATATGGCATTATAGGAATCTTTCTAGATTAATCTCATCAAGAGCACTCTTGCTGTGCTTCTAGCACAAGCACTAAGCTCTCTTAAGTGTTTCAGGCTTGCCCCAGATTGCAGAGCCATTGAGGTCTTCTAGTGTCTTTCCAATTTGTCTAACTAGCAATGTTTGCTATGAGATTGTAAGCGCAAGGGAGATAGAAATATTGTTAAAATAATCATTTTGTCGTCCCCCCTCCCCCATTTTTCACTGTTTATGACAGCCCCGTCAGATATGTCTGCACTTAAAAATCTGTTTGGTCCTAGCCACTGGATTGGGACTCAGGAGATCTGAGTTCTAATTCCTGGCTCTGTTGTTCACCTGGTGGGTGACCTGAGGCAAGTCACTTTGCCTTTCAGTGTCTGCTTTCCCTCCCATCCTTTGTCTGTCTTGTCTATTTAGATTGTAAACTCTTTGGGGCAGGGACTGCCTCTTCCTGGGTTTGTATAGCCCCTAGCACAGTGAGGCCTTGA
Source organism: Platysternon megacephalum (assembly GCA_003942145.1). Lineage (NCBI taxonomy): Eukaryota > Metazoa > Chordata > Testudines > Platysternidae > Platysternon > Platysternon megacephalum. The sequence continues at coordinate 6,786,832 of QXTE01000048.1, forward strand.
CCTCAAAATACCAGTAAAAATGGCTGTGCTTCTTCTCTCTCTTTCTCCTCATCCAATGCCACAAACAGTTACTCTGTGTGGAGAGGGTCAGCCAAGTTCAACACTCATTGTAATACATTCCTGATAATGCCAGGGCTCAGCCATTGTTTTCTATAATGGGTGCCAAATGCTGTGACCTTGTCTGCCCACGTAGGACAGCTGTAGGCAACAGCGATTGAGGGGGGGGGGGCAGTCATATTTGACATGTCAGTGTCAGACAAGGCAGATTAAGCATGGACCCAGGTTTAAATAAAAGCTAGAATGGAACATTTCTTTGCTTGTTATTTTTACCCTTTCCTGTATTACAGATATTTCTCCCTTCCTCACCGTACTCTCATTTCTTATAAAAATGATGCTAGTCACTGGAGCTTCACAACCTTTTAATGTGTTTAAATGTCACAGCCTCCACATAAGGTAGGGAAATAGTATCCCCACTGTCAGTGACTTGCTCAAGGTCATACAGGAAGTCTGAAGCAGAGCAGGGAATGGAACCCATGCATCAAGTACCCCAACCACTGAAGTATCTTTGCTCTCACGTCTTGCTTGTGAAGTCATCACAGCTCTGGGTATCCTGTTTCAGAGTTGATTGGTTAGACATCCTATATTAAAAAAGTAAATGTCCTTCCCTGTGTTACTGACATCCTTCCCTGTGTTACCAGACGTATTAACACTGAAGGAGAGAACTTTCCATATCTACTTACCTTTCACCATTGCTGCGATGGGTTGATCATCTTTTTACATTTTCACCCAGCTTTTAAAGTGGAAATAGGTTTTTGTTTCCAATCGGTCTTTCTCCCTCGCGCGTGCACTGACATAATCCTGCATTGTTCCTTTCCAAGCCCAAAAAACCCGTTTTCATCAACATTACAGAAAAAATGGAAACACTTTCTGAATATTAAGCTTTTCTGAAACCTGTGTTCTCATTTGCAGTGGTTTAAAGTGCTTCACTTGAATTACTGGTACATTTAAAGGCCCAATCTGGAAAACACATATGGAAGCATGTAAATTTACTCAGATGTTTCCATTGATTTTACATGTGTAAGTAATTGCTAGATTGGGTCCTATTTTAGGGTAATTGCGAGCATAATTTGATATGTTTTACTTTTTAGCCAGTACCTATCTTTTGGTCCTAAACTACCTGACAACATTCATCCTTTTCACAGTTTTCTCTATTGCTAATGCTGACTGATTCAGCAGCAACAGCCTGATCCCAGGCCTTCATTGTGTAATGGGGTTTGGATCAGGCTCCAAATAAGCTTATGTTGTAGGGTAATTCATGAACAAATCATGGATATATTTTTTGTTCTGCCATTTTTGGCAGAATGGTTAATATTTTTTTCTCAAGAATTGTTATTTAGAATTTGGATGACAATCTCGGTCAGGTTATAACAACATTAAGATAGGTAATATTTTGGGCCTTTTAAAAGTAATCTTTGAGATTAATTTTTTCAAAAGGCAAAAGCTTAACAGACCAGGGGTTTAGCACTGGCTGCAATACAGCTTTTAATTAGCTCTCCAACACCAATAAGACTGTGACTAATTTTTTTTAGCCTTAGAACCTCTCTCTTTTATATCACAAATTCCCTGATCTACAAACATTCACACTAATGGAGAAGAGAAAAAATTAGGACCCAGAACCTCGGCTGGTATAAATTGGCATAGCTCCACTGATGTCATCTTATTGGGAAGGAAACTGCAGTGGAGATACACTGATTTACACCAGCTGAGGATCCGGCCCCTAGCTATTGTTTCCAAACCTTGTTAAATACAGTTGTCTGGAGATAATAAATGTTACTCCTTGAACCAACACACTTTTCTTCCCCAAAGCAATAGGCATTTGCTTAATCGACAAGATGCCAGTAGAAGAAGAGAATTACAGAACAGTTAACTAAAGAGGGAATTTTAATAAGTGCTATTTTGTTTCTTGGCAATGGAAAACATATGACAGAAGAGTGGCTGCCAAAGTCTTATCTATGTGTTATCCACTTGTGATCCCTTGTTTGGCGCCTGAGTTCAGAGCCAACGCAGGGGAAAGCAATCTGTATCAGTGAGTTCCCAGGCAGCATTGAGGTGTGGAAAAGCACAGGGGGATGTTGCAAATTTTTGTTGCAGTATTACAGTGTTTAAAAAAAAACACAATAGAACAATAAACTAAATCCCTATATTCAGTGAAACAGAAGATGAGCATTTTAGTCCTGGGGATGGTTTAGAGTTCTAAGTGTCAGGAGTGAAATACATGGATTTCCTAGAATTACAGGTTCAAATCCCAGAAGAGCTGACTCAGCCCTTCAGCCTTCTTAGGTAGATAAAATGAATAGCCTGCAGTTTACTCCTTGCTTGACTGATTATTCTCTAATAGTAAGGACCAGGATCCCTGGGTTCTTTCATCAGGTCTGCCACTAACACACTGTGTGATCTTGGGAAAGTCACTTGGCTTCTCTAGACAACATTTTCAAACCTAGTTGCCTACATTTAGGCATCTAAATAGAAGTGGCCTGAATTTTTGCAAAAGTGCTGAGCACTTGCATCTTCCATAGATTTGTGGGTAGTCTGCACTTCAAAAAAAATCAGGAGCCTAAGTACAGATTTAGAAGCCTAACTTTTGGCAGCCCAACTTGAAAATTTTGGCCTCTGTGCCTCAGTTTACCTATCTGTAAAATGGAGACCGTAATGGTGACCCACCTCACTGGAATGTTGCAAGGCTTAATTATTGTTTTTAAAACACTTTGAGATCCTTGGATGGAACGTTTCCTCTAAGAATAGAATTTTCTAATGTGTTCTTGGCCAAAATTCTTGTTTACTGAGCTGTTTATGAGCAGGCATCTGCACTACACCCTGGAGGTGACTGAATATCAGTGATGCTATATTAAAATAGGCGTCCTTGATATCCCAGCTATAGTTTAAGTGCCCTGGGATCCATTAGGTTGAAAGGTTCTATATTAATGTAAAATATTATCATTAGGATGCAGGTAGTAAAGCACAGGAAATGAGTATCTGTCTGACATTTTTTAATCTATCTAAATTGTCTAAACAGTTTTATTATTCCAAAGCACTAAAATATGTGGTCACCATGGTTCTTAGCACTCACATTTGAAAATGTTTGCTGTAGAAAAAAATCTAATGCAACTACTGTAAATGTTGTCTCCTAATGTACATCTGAGAGATGCACAGTCAGTGAGGCAGTGATGTTACAGAAGTCAGAGAATGTTCTAGAGCAGTGGTTCTCAAAGTCAGTCAGCCGCTTGTTCAGGGAAAGCCCCTGGCGGGCCGGGCCAGATTGTTTACCTGCTGCGTCCGCAGGTTCGGCTGATCGCGGCTCCCACTTTTTTATTATATTTAACACTATTATAAATGCTGGAGGTGAAGCGGGGTTTGAGGTGGAGGCTGACAGCTTGTGACTCCCCAGGTAATAACCTCATGACCCCCTGAGGAGTCATGACCCCCAGTTTGAGAATCCCTGCTCTAGTTCATTAGGAACTGGGACTAGGACTCAGGAAATCTGGGTTCTGTTTTTGGCTCCGCAACAGACTTCTTCTGTGCCCTCAGGCAAGTCATCTAATCCACCTCGTGCTTTGGTTCCTTGTCTGTAATATGGAGATGATACCTCCCTATCTCACAGGGGTGTTTTGAGAACAGAATCCATTCTAGATTGTTAGGCACTCAGATGCTATGGTGATTAGGGCCACATAAACATCTAGGTAGAAAGCCTGGCAGGATATAGGCTAAGCCCTCAAGTAAAGCAGTTTAGGGGTTCTAATGCCCAGCTAGAATGACAACAGGAGCAAGGAAGTAATTTCTCTCAGACCGCCACTAAAAGTAATGGAAAGTACCTGCACAGTGCTGCCAAGACAGACCAGAACGGTGGACAGTGTCACTATTGGCCTAGCCACTCTGTGTCTTCTGGCATCTAGGAATTTGTTTGTGAGTCTGCCTGCTCTCACTGGGACTATATTACAGGTCTCTCACATCTTATGCGCATTTAACAGGCGTGATTTCGGCTTTGCGCGGTCGGCAAAACCACAAAAAAAAGAGAAAAAAAGTAATTGCTGTACTGTGTCTGTAGTGCGGGCAATTCCGCCCGCCATTGAAGTCAATGGGATTTTGGCTATACGCGGTTTTCGCTTTACGCGCTGACCGCGGAACGTAACCCCCGCGTAAGATGCGAGAGATCTGTACATCCAAAAAAACTATAGTCAATTAACATTAAGGTTGCAGAATTAAGCACCCCAAAGATTTGCTTGTGCAGCCTTAATTCGGCACCACTATGCATATGATAGTCTTTAATTTCAGTTCCACTGTCTCCCTCCGCTACTCCCCAACCTCAGTCCTCTGTGTTCCCCATTCCACAGCAGGCCTCTGTCTTCTAAGTCAGGCCGCTCCCTTCTGCTTGCTTAACAGAGGTGCCAGCAGCAGAAGCATTAAGAGCACAAGGGGGAGAGAGATTCTTCCTGCTTGCAGTTCTAGCACCTGGCACCACAGTGTCCCTGAGTGGCAATTGCAAGGAAAGTCCTCTTCAGCCCATGCAGCCCTGGGATGGAGCATGCTCATTCACTCTGTGGGAATGATGCATGTGCAGTCTGCACACACGGCGTTGTGTGGGCCTGGAGCATGCTTATTACAGACAGAATCTTCAGAGAACTAGAGCCAAACTCTAACACAGGGGTAAGCAACCTATGGCACGCGTGCCAAAGGCGGCACATGAGCTGATTTTCAGTGGCACTCACACTGAATTTAATTTTAAATGAAGCTTCTTAAACATTTTTAAAACCTTATTTACTTTACATACAACAATAGTTTAGTTATATATTGTAGACTTATAGAAAGAGACCTTCTAAAAACATTAAAATGTATTACTGGCATGCGAAACCTTAAATTAGAGTGAATAAATGAAGACTCAGCACACCACTTCTGAAAGGTTCCTGACCCACGGTCTAGCAAGTCTCTACTGAGCATGTGCAAACCATAATTTTTTCAAGGGCTTGTAATTTGGCCAAATTTGAATGATTTTTCATGGGAACAGTAGAAAGCACATCCCTGACATCAGGGTGACGTTCCTGCCAAATTTCAAGTCCCTGCTCCAAAGCATTGAGCTAGCGCTGCTAAAATAAATTCTGACAACTAATTTGTTAATATGGACAAAACAATGTATTTTTCCCTCATCTGTTTCTTGGCTAAACAGTTAAACTATTTTTGCTGAAAAATTCCATAAAGATCAGCCTGAAACAGATACTCAACATGGAAAACTTCAGCCCGAATTATTAAAGTTTGACAGAGTTATAAGCACCTATAAATTTGCTAACTTGCATTACAGTCCATTATATACGTCTGTTTCCCTTTGAGATGAGCATTTCAGGGGGCCAGTTACAGGGATTTTTGTGGAAAGGTTCTTGGGTATGGTACTGTCTGTTAAGTGTAAGAGATTGTCTACTGGGCCAGTAGGTACTGTCCCCTCTTACATGCTGTAGACAGTACTGTCTTGGGTGCATTAATATGTCCTATAATAATACGATAGAATCATTGCTAGTGCTGTTTTGTGAGCAGGCTCAGATGTGTAATATATAGATTTTTATCAAATCATTTTGGGGACAGGGGGACCAAAGCTAAAAAGAGAAGAGTATGGCCAAGTGGACAGATCACAGGACTAGGCACCAGGAATTCAGTCATCTGAATGGTGACCCTCATACACACTGAAGAGTCTCCCTCTGTACTTATTTATCCCTCCTCACTGTAGTATCCGAGAGTCTGATCCTAAAAGCTGCTAAAACATAAAGTGTGGCAAGGGCCCAGTGCCTCCTGGGATTGGGAATTCCCAATCTCTTTAAATGGGGATAATTATCCTTGGCTACCTCACAAGGGTGGTGGTTAGGATTAATTAGTTAATGTGTGTGAAGTGCTTTGATGATTAAAAAGGGCAGTGGGAGAGACGCCTCCCTCTCTTCCCCACTCTCTCAAACATTTCTGTTGGGATAATCATTTTCAGACAAACACATAAAAGCCTGAAGTGAGTGAACGCCCTGTCCTGGGTTGTACTAACATTCACATGGTGTCAGAAAACAGCACATGAAGTCAGAGGGGAAGAATGGCAGACTGAGAGTAAAAGGCATAGAGACCAAATTGTGTGTGAAAGTGTATGTGTAAGAGAAAGCGAGAGAGCCTGTGTATGTATTTGACCGTATAGCTGAGAAGATGCTAGTTCAGTGAGGAAAAATGAAGTTGAGAGTTCAGGAAATTAAATGTCTGATCTAGTTTTAGAAGCAGAGAATTAAGCTTCATTGGCCAAAATCTGGACTTATCTGCTCCTACTCAGAGTATGTTTGTGTATTTTTTTGGCATCTTTTCAAAACATGTTTAGAGGAGAAGTGGCAGCAGAGCACCCGCCCACCGTGTTTTGGTGCCAGGGTGGGGTATGGTGGGAGTCTATAAGATGTACGCAGGTAATTTGGCTTGTACGCTAGGTTGGGATGGGTGGGACCGGGGACAGAATTTCCCATGATCCCCACCGTACACAGGCCCTCTTTCTCCCCCTTGCCTAGGGGATAATGTGGTGGAGATGGGGCCCAGACAACTCTGCAGACTCTTGGAGTAGAACAGGTGGTGGCCAGGTCTACTGTTTATAATCAGCTTTTAAGGTGATTTAGGATCTTTTTGGATGCAAGCTGCTATATAAAAGGAAGCTGTTACCACTGTTACACTAGTTAGCTATTTCTCCCAGATGAGCAGTAAGATGGAAAATGTAATGCATTTGAAAGGTGAACTGTACCAGCATCCAGAATGACTAACTGATTTAAAGAGGAAAATTCTTGCTCTTCCTTTAAATTGTTTGGGAGCCCAGGCACTCCCTGTTTGACAGGGCCACTCCCTTCAGTGCTACTCAGTCCACAAAATATTAGGAGTAAAACCAGTGGGAGAGCCATCTCTCTGAAGGATCCCAGTCTTTCCTCCAGCTTGCCACCTTCCTCTACTCAGTCAAAGAAGCTGTAACTTCTGAGCGGCGGAAACATTACTGCTTGAGAGCACAAATGGAACTACAACTACCAGTACATCACAGCTCTGGAAATTGCAAAGGTTTGTCCCAAGGTAGCTCTGCTATTGAAACATCTCATGATAAATTGCATAGTTTAAATTGTACAAGGGACATTGCTCTTAATTTTTACAGACAGGAAACAGACTGAGGAAGTTCTGTTGAACAGAGCTAGGGATATACATTAATTAAGCTTTTTTTTTTAGTGTGTCTTGCTGGAATCTTTAAACCACTGATCCCTTTCCTAGCCCTGCTGTTTTTTATCACAGCTATTATATGGCTGGACTCTGAGTTGTGTGTCTGAGTTTTCTCCCTTAAACCAACTCTTTAATGGGATATTGAGCAGCTGTCACTGATAGCAACACTTTCCCCTCGTGCATAGGTGTTGGAAGTATTACTATAGATATGGTGCAGAATGCCGGCATGTACCTGCTTGTAAGAGTTACTAAGAGATGAGTCGCCCTGGACACTATTTAAGAATAGCAAACGAAAGTTAGCTCAGCAATAGTTCTTGTTGATAAGGTGTAACATACAGCTATCTGCTTCCTTTTTGCTATGCACAAAGAGACTTGCTACTCACAAACAGTAACCTATTAGTCAGTTGCCTTCTCCAGCCCAGAACCCTATTAAAGGGCAGTGTGTGTGTGTGTGTGTGTGTAGATTTTAAAAATATATACTAAGCATTCTTAATTAACACCACTTCTGGGTGGCCTCTTGCTAACTGTTCAGCTGTGTTTGTGCAAGCTGTTCTGCCTGGGCAGTGACATGGAGCCTCACACTTGAGCAATAAGAGCTGGCAGGGTTGGGGCCTTGGACTGTAAACTTTTCTGGGCATAGACTGCCTTTATTTGTATCTGGCGTAAACACCAAACCAATGGTGCTTAACAAATAATAAACCACCAGTGTGCTCCTTTCACAGATGTTGTTTGTGGGACTGAGGCTCTAAAGAGTGTGCGTGTATGTACGTATCTCATATATTAAAATAGTATGCTTTTGTGTGCCTGTGTATATATACTGCTCTCCTCCCTGAGCAGGTATGTTGGGAGTAGGTGGAGTCTTGGGTCCATCTCTCCATTCACTGGCTAGTGCGGTTGTACTGGCCTATGGGGATAGTAATCTACAATCTGGGACAACAATAGATTAAAACCTTTGTTCTCCCATTGCTCCGGTCAGAAGGGAATCATGATTTCCTTCCCTGCACTGCTGCTGGGTCAGTGCACCTATGCACTATCAATTAGTCAGGAGGACTAGAAGGAAATTGATGAGTGAAAAACCTAATTTGTATGGTTACTGTTTATTGTCTTTGGTTCTCATCATTTCACTTAGCTGGGGAGTAAAAACAAATTAGTCTATTTTATTTCTGTCATGTTTTACTCACAGGTTACTAGCAAAATAGTTCAGAGTTTGTTTTACAAAACTTCTCTTTTGAATCTGAATTCCCTGACCTTGTTTTGCTTTAGTGACAATCCAGTAAGCAGCTAAGGAAAATCTGAAGACTTTTGAAAGTCCCATAGGGAAAAGTTCGGTAAGGCTTTGGAATCCACAGAAAGCATCGTTGCAAAATTATAATAGGTTGATTATGTAGCTCATCCATAGTTAAAGGGAAAAAACTGGAAGCTGCCAAGCTAATTCCAGATTGAAAATATGCATGACATATGTTTATAACGTAAGGGTTTCCACTGATAAGCCCTATGCCGGTCAGCACCTCTTTTAACTGATTCATCTGAAAATATTTCTCAGTAATGCTAGAAGCTCATGAATCAGTTTTCGTTAGCAGAATTTTGCAGTCTTTTTTAAATGAGCTTTTTATTCGATTAATTATGGACCCGATCCTGCATCATATCAGGAAAAGATGCCATTGCAATGGAATAACATGTTACAAGCATGTGACTTACCAAAACAGATGGTGAATGGCGAGTGTTTTGACACTGACCATTTCTATGGTTCCCTGTAAACCTATCAGATACACAGTGACGAGCATAGCACAAGTGGAAGAAAATTGGCTTTTCCTTTGGGATTGAGGGGGCTTCTTTGTGTTTTGTTTCCTAATTATAAATCTGTTGTTTTCATCACACTCATCTGTTTAAATAAAATAGAAAAGTTGAAAATGTCCATTGTGGAAACAGGTGCCTAGATACCAGGGTGACTGGCACATCATAAATAACTGGAGGGAGAGGAAATCTCTGAACAAAGGGGGTAGCAAAAAGAGTTAACAGTAAGTTGTCTCCTGTAGCACAGTGAGAGCCACTTCCAGCTTACATATTTTTAAAAAGTAATTGGAGGATAAAAATAAAAATAGATCTCAAAAGTAGCCACTCCTGCATGTTAACTGTACAGTAGCCTATGGCTGGCATAGCCTTACTTGGAACAATGCACGTCAATTTACTAGAACTCAGGGTGGTCCATTGGGCCTGCAATGCCTTCCTCCCACTCATCCGATCCAAACATGTTCAGATAACGTCAGACAATATGACAACAGTATTTTCTATAAACAAGCAATGGAGAATGCTGGCCTGGGAACTTTTTGCCTCTCAGGTGAACAGGAAGCTTCCTTGGTACTGCTCCAGTGCAGCCCTGGGCAAAGACTTGTTGGGAGATGTCCTTCTGATGTTGTGGAAGGATTGCCTGGGGTATGCTTTCCCTCCAATTCCTTTGATATCACAGGTTCTACGGAAGATCTGCCGAGACAGAGTTCAAGCCATCCTCATTACGCCCAACTGACCAAGACAGTTCTGATTCACGGATCTGTTGAAGCTCAATGTGACCACCCATGAACATCCCCACATTGCTGGACCTTCTAACACAACACAGGGGCAAGTTCACACACTCCAATCCAGGGCCACTTCCACGAGGGTGCAGCCCATCCTTAACCAAAGTAGAAAAGCATTTTTCCACTTGGGCTCATCCATGCAATTTGTCTTCAGACTCCATTGGAATCCCTAATTATCTTTGAGTATCTACTTAACCTTAAGTCTTCAGGTCTTGCGTTCAGTTCCCTGTGGGTGCTTTTAGTAGCAATCAGCGCTTTCCATCTTCCAGCGGATAACTGTACGATCTTCACTCACACTGTCACAACTAGACTTTGGAACAACATTCTCAGATCCTTTCCACCAGTGTGAAGTTCACACCTCAGTGCGGCCTCAATTTTGTTTTTCACCTCTCAGTAAGACTCCCTTTGAGCTGCTGGCCACATGCTCTATGGTGGCCTTTCAGGCAGCTATCACATTGGCCAGAAGAGTCAGTGAACTGGGAGTGCTTATGGCAGGCCCACCATATACTACCTTCATCCTATTGTCATAAAGAAAAGGTCTTGCTATGCTCCCACCCCAGATTCATACCCAAGGTAGTTTCTGAGTTTCATCAGAGTCAGGTCATCCACTTACCTATATTTTCCTAAAACACATGCCTCGGAAAAGGAGAGAAGACTGCATTCTCTGAATGTCCGGAGGGCTTTGGCCTTTTATCTACAAAGGATATTAGAAAGACAGCTAAACTATTTGTTTCCATAGCAGAGTGACCAGGGGGTTAACCTATACTGGCACAGAGACTTGCAAAATGGATCTGGGGTTGTGTTACTATTTGTTACCAGTTAGCTGGCATCCCCCCTGGGGTAAAGGCTCATTCCACTAGGGCTAAGCCACTTCAGCCACATCTCTGAGAGACTTACCCATGCTAGAGATACATAGGGCAGCTACTTGGAGCTCTTTGCATACCTTCACGAGACATTATGCGCTGTACAGTCATCAACTGGGATACAGCTGTGGAGACAGCAGTACTACAGTCAGCTGTCACTTCTGTGTCCCCTCACCCACCACATTGTTTGATTACTACTTGTTAATCTCCCCTGTGTGAAATACTCAAAGAAGAAATGGAGGTTACTTACCTGTAGTCAGAGGTTCTTCAAGATGTTGGTACCTATCTGTATTCCACTACCCACCTTTTATCCCCTCTGCTGCGGATTGTTTGCCCTGCGGTAAGAACGCAAAACTGGAAAGGCGTCAGCCCACACTGCCCTTTACATCCTTGGTTACGAGCATAAGAAGGGCAACAGTGCATGTGTGGGCCAACAGATACTGCTTGCAAGAAATTCCAGACTCAAGTGCATGGTGTGCAGGCATATTCCACGTGTGGAATACAAATTGGGACCACGCATCTCGAAGAATCTCTAGTGACCGGTAAGTAACCTCCATTTTTTCAGGCAAGCAGACTACACCATGGTGTTAGAAATTTTATTTCTATCCCAGTCCACTCAAGCGTGACTCTTCTGGTTTATGATGCCAATAGAGAATCTTTGGTGGCATTGTAATTGTAAGACCTCATTACCTCTAATTTATTCTTACTATTATGGCAACTTTGCAAGCTGCTGAGTGCCCTTAATTCTAACTTAAGTCAATGCTAGGTGAGGGAGTTCAGGATCAGGCCCTTTAATTTAACAACACATTAGGATAATGCTCATAGTATTTTTCTTTCCAGTTACACTTAGGTTATACCCTGCTGGAAAATGTATTTCCAAAAGCAGTAACCCAGACGTATATCTTAAGTTAGAGGCCATCATGTGTTGGGTATAACTAGTAGATCATGAGCCAACTGTGGTTATCCTGCATATTTCTCCATTTCAGGGTCCTTTCAACTCCTGATTGCGTGTGGTTGTGATTGTGGTTGTTCCTTTCCACCTCTGTGTCATATTGTACTTCTCTATTCATCCTAACTGTCAGGAAAAAACAAATTCTGCATCATATGTTTCTGCAAAGCAAGACAAATGACACTAAAAGACAATAAGCACCATTTACCCCTTGTATGACTTGGCTAACGAACAATGCACTGGAGACTTGTGTGAAGGAAACTAAGATTCTCAAAGGTATTTAGGTGCCAAAGGATCTGGGCCCAAATGCCTTACTGGTAAGAAATTAGCATCAGAAATCTGTGGTTGGGTCACTTGTTGGTCAGTGACCTAGCTGGAAACCCAGAGATTTTATAGCTGGTACAAATCGTGAGCCTGGTTCTCTCTCTCTTTCCCACCCCACATCCCCCGCCAGTTGTGACTCATTGGCTTCAGTAGATTTTCTCATGATTTCAAAAGGGCAGTTAAACTGGTGTCAGTGTTGACTAGCCTATGGCATGTGAAGATCATTTCAATAGGAAAGAAGTAGACAACTATACCAAACCAATAAGAATTATTATGAAGGGTCTTGAAGAAAAGATAAGATGGTTTTGCAGGTTGCCACCGTTTTAGGTGCTGCTTGATATGCTGCCACCAGCCTATGTCATCCTGTTCCATAAATCTAATTAACTGAATTCACTTGGAAATCTTGCCCTGCTATGTCAACGTGCCTTCAAGGGTCCTGGCTTGTGTTTGCCCTGTATGGAACATGGTTCCTCTATAAAGAAGGAAGCTAATAACATGGACATGATCTTGCTCAGCTATCACTCTTCTGATTTTTTTAAGGTAATGGATCACCACTGTGTTTGCACTGTTGATGTGTTAATTACAAGATAGCACTGCTGACCATGAAAGGAAGGGCTCAGCAGTACTGTAGGATTCATTTAATTACGGGACAGATCTGATGTCATTTTTGGCAGCCTGGAGCAGGGCCCTGATTTCCACCACATAGAAAGGTGACCTCCTATTCTTAGTTTTGTTTTTGACAAACATTGACAAAAAGATTGTTTCAGGCCTCTATTGGGCACTTAAATTAGTGCTTGGAGCACTGAGGAAGTTGTGTGTCCTACCTGTTGCTAACTGCAAGTGTCATCTCATAAGGGATGCTGGGGAGCATGATGATCTTGCTGCACTGATAGGAAACATTTGAGTCTTGTGAGGATATGTGTATTAGTCCTTTACCTCTGCAACAGGAAGCCTGTCATGAGGAATGGATGGAGAAGATTCTAGGCAGAAGAAGCAGAGAGAGTGGCTTTGGGGATAAAACTGTTTCCTTATTCTAATAAAACTCCCTGTTCAGTGTTTGAATAAAGAGACTTTTTCTGTGATTCTTTATCACTTGTCACAATCAGGAGAGAGAGTACAATAGCATGTAGCTTGCTTTAATGTATGGTAATGGGAAGGGTGGAGCTTCCTTCATTATGTGTCACTTTGAAAGCTCTTGAATAGAACAGCATGTATTTTTATAAAGGGACAAAAAATTGAATCCAGGGGTTGAGAGGACACTCAGGCTTCAACTCTGCTGATCCTTTCTTCTCACAAATTATTTCTGTCTCAGAGCTGGTGTGAAATCTTTTTCTTGTGGAAAAAACATTTTTACAAAGAGTCTCTACTCTTAACTGAAGAGAAAGGGGTCAAATCCAAGAGGGGGAAAGTAAAGAAAAATATCCAATTAAAGGAATTAATTCTATCCTGTTCATCTCTGTTCTTTGTATCACTTGATGCTCCCTTTTTGACTGTATGAAAAAAGATCAATGTACAATATGATAGCTTGATAGGGTGATATCTTGTTGAGCAGTTCCTAAAATTAAGGGCCAATCATGAACAAAACACCACTCAATATGATCTAGTTTTGTTTTTCTGTTTTGTTGTCGTTGTTCATTCAGGGGTTTCTTTATTGACTTGAACTTGCTTCCTCTGGATGTTTTTGGGGAGGGGAAAAAGCAGGTGGTATATCAGATAGTGAAGAACTGTTGGCTTTTACTGTGTCCCATCCTTTCTACCTATGCCCTAATCTTGCAGACACTTAGGCACATGTTTAACTTTAAGCAATGGGTATATTCATGTGCTTCAAGTGAAATGCATTGCAGAATCATAGTTTAGATTTCAAGTTCTTTGGGGAAGAGCTGTCTTTATATTGGTATTTTGCACAGCACTGATTACATCACTGGCACTCAAATAATATTGCAAAGTCCATCTTCCAATGATGAAAGTGCACTGACCTTCTGTAATTTACAATAGTTTCTTTTCCACTCATTAGGGTTTTTTTTGTGTGTGTGTGTGTTATCAAAATTTATTGTGCAGTATTTTTGGCATTTCAGATCAATACATTTGATCTTTAATTACACTGCCTGGAAGTAAAGTGCTGAGTCATATAATCTTATTATTGTAACAACCCAACAGGCTCATCCATTAGTGCACACTCTGTCATTTGTGCCCCAAAATAGTTTGGAGTAGAGATTTTTTCCAAGGCAGACTAGACTAAAATACACATTTGAAATGATAAAAAGAAAGGTAAACAGGATTCCATTTAATCAGTGTCTGTTATCATAACCTGACTATCTTCTTAGTAACAGCAACCAGATTGGTAATGATTTTGCTCTTCAGGGGCAGAATAATTTAACGATGATAAAAATAGAATTCCCAGATCATAGCAACTGTACAGAATGAGTTATCGCTGCCTCATCATGTAACTTGGTCCTTGGAGGCTAAAAGAGCAATTTTAATGTTAAGTAACAGCCAGAATCAGAAAATCATTAAAAGAAAATCTAATAACGAAATACCAGAAAGTAATTAAAAGCAAGGAAAGAAGGTCAGCAGTGTGTTGCACTGTCTTTTTACGTCTAGTTGAGATGTTGCTTTCTGGTGCTCTTCATAGATGAATACGGTACTTATATGGCCGCCACTACTGTAATGTCTAACTCACCATTTTTGATGTGCTTATTCGCACAACTGCCAGCAAGTTAAAAAAGTATGGATTGGATGAATGGACTATAAGGTGGATAGAAAGCTGGCTAGATTGTCGGGCTCAACGGGTAGTGATCAACAGCTCGATGTCTAGTTGGCAGACGGTATCAAGCAGAGTGCCCCTGGGGTCAGTCCTGGGGCTGGTTTTGTTCAACATCTTTATTAATGATCTGGATGATGGGATTAATTGCACCCTCAGCAAGTTCTCAGATGACACTAACCTGGGGGGAGAGGTAGATATGCTGGAGGGTAGGGATAGGGTCCAGAGTGACCTAGACAAATTGGAGGATTGGGCCAAAAGAAATCTGATGAGGTTCAACAAGGACAAGTGCAGAGTCCTGCACTTAGGAAGAAAGAATCCCATGCACTGCTACAGGCTGGGGACCGACCAGCTAAGCAGCAGTTTTGCAGAAAAGGACCTGGGGATTACAGTGGACGAGAAGCTGGATATGAGTCAGCAGTGTGCCCTTATTGCCAAGAAGGCCAACGGCATATTGGGCTGTATTAGTAGGAGCATTGCCAGCAGATCGAGGGAAGTGATTATTCCCCTCTATTCGACACTGGTGAGGCCACACCTGGAGTACTGCGTCCAGTTTTGGTCCTCCCACTACAGAAGGGATGTGGACAAATTGGAGAGAGTCCAGCAGAGGGCAACGAAAATGATTAAGGGGCTGGGGCACATGACTTACGAGGAGAGGCTGAGGGAACTGGGTTATTTAATCTGCAGAAGAGAAGAGTGAGGGGGGATTTGATATCAGCCTTCAACTACCTGAAGGGGGGTTCCAAAGAGGATGGAGCTCGGCTGTTCTCAGTGGTGACAAATGACAGAACAAGACGCAATGGTCTCAAGTTGCAGTGGGGGAGGCCTAGGTTGGATATTAGGAAACGCTATTTCACTAGGAGAGTGGTGAAGCACTAGAATGGGTTACCTAGGGAGGTGGTGGAATCTCCATCCTTAGAGGTTTTTAAGGCCTGGCTTGACAAAGCCTTGGCTGGGGGATGATTTAGTTGGTGTTGGTCCTGCTTTGAACAGGGGATTGGACTAGATGACCTCCTGTGGTCTCTTCCAACTCTAATATTCTATGATTATATGCACACTCCTGTGACATAGGGAAGTGTCATTATCTACATTTTCCAGATGGAGAACTGAGGCACACAGAGATTAGGTGATTTGCCCATGTTGCACTGGAAGTCTGTGGCAGAGCAGAGAACTGAATCCAAGTCTCTCAACTCAGTACCCAAACCACTGGGCCATCCTTCCTCTTACCAGCTATGGTTAATAATTTTGGAAGGTGAAAACAGAAGGAGTTCTGTGAGGCCATCAAAGGCTGAAAACTGATCCAACCTCAATCGCTAGGACGCAGATCCTCAAAATCAATGCGAGTTAGGCACCTACATATCTTTAACAGGATTTAGGCAGCTAAATACCTCTGAAGATCTGGGTCTGGGAGTCTTGCCATTGATTTAATAGGGAGTGGGACTGCCATGTTCCCCTCCACCCCCGCCCTCCCAATGAGCTGTTCTGGATGCGGCAGTAATTCTCCTAGTGGATATTAGCGATGTTCCTTACCAATAATATTTCATATTGGTGGGTAGGGCCTTTTATCCCCAAAAAGTGCTTCAAAAACTACACACACAGCATCACAGAAATGGAACCACTTCTGTGGCAGCAGCCAACCAGTGAACTGTACAGGAACTAGAAATCTTGGCCAAGAACACCCACACAAAGGCCTGTTCTTACCAAAAGTGCTGTGAACTCTTTAAAGTCTATGCAGGGTAAACACGTCTCTCTGTTTTATTGTCTCGTCCAAGGAGGGGCGTACTCAGAGTTGAGTAGAGAAGTCCAGTATAACTAGGCTCCTGGGGAAATCCCAGCCTAAATTTTGAGCACATGTAAACAGAACTTCAGGTAATCTTCCATCCTCTAGGCATAAACCATCCATTGTCCATCTTGTAATACTGACTGAGAACTAAGTTCACTTCAGTTGTCCAGCTTGGCTTAGAAAATGGATTTCCCTGTCCAAATCTGGATTTTTAAATCTGGGAGGACTCACAACCTTTCAGAGTGAAGCCATGTAACACTTAGCCCTATTCTGTTACCTTATAGAGTTTAGGGAAATTCTTTTATAGGGTTTTTTGGTTGTTAGTTTTTTCAATATTTCAGTTGTTGGGTGTGTGAAATGTGTCCCAAATCTTTAATTTAGATTTAATAAGTAGTTTATTGTATATGAGTGGAATGTATGTTGTATGCAATACATTGTGATCTAGGAATGTATTCACAAATAGACTTAATATTTGTCCTCAAGAATATGAAGATTTAATAAGAATGTTTGCAATTGCTAAAGATGAGTGGAACAGAAGTTTATAACTGGTATTTAGCTAAACTAAAATAACTATTTTATTAAAACAGTTACAGATATTTAAGAAGCTAATAAGAATTTACTATGAAAGTACAATCTTTGAGTTATAGTGACATAGTAATTGCCATATTGGATTAGACCATTCATCTCTGTTTCAGTATTTTGTCTCCGACAGTGGCAATTACCACGTACTTTCGAGGAAGGTTTCAAAACTCATAAGGTAATGGACAATTATTGAATAACATGCCTACTTGGGAAGTTACTTCTTAGCACTCGGCAGGTGTTTGGGTTATGTCTGAAGCAGGAGGATTGACATTCTGTATTAAATTTGATCCTAGCTAGGGTAGGTACAGATAATGGTGGTAACTACAGCTGATTTGAACAAAAATAAGAGAAAGTGATTGGCTGAAATCTCAAGTGTATGGTTTTAATATTTTTAAAATGTTGACTCTTAAGATCTGCTGCAGTTATCTCTAGTGAAGAATAAACTTGTATGGATGCTGGGTTTTAGGGGAGTGAATCAGGATCAATTTATAAAGCCATGGACAGGGTGAAAGCATGTCACCAGTAGCTCGTTATGCTGTACCATCCAGTTTTACAAAGCACTACAAAGCTGATCCTTTGTTATGAAAGGCTCATTTGCTGTGGAAGTTATTTTACATAGAGGATAATAGGAAGCTGAGCACGGTGCTTTAATTCAGTTGAAAGGTTCTGCAAATGTCATCAATTAGAGGAGAGTTTGTCACTTTTGTGTTCTTCAGATAATTCCTGAGATGGAAAAGCAATAATAATTCTGTTACCATTTTTCTCAGTCACAAATTGTAGAGAAACAAAAAGATTCCCTGTGTTTTTATGGGCGTTTTGGAATGAATGAAAAAACATTGAGTAAAATAACATACATTTATGAGCACCCCCCCCCATAAATACTTATGGGGTACCCTGTCACAATGGTCATTACCAGGGTAAGGCAGCCGAGAACAGAAGAGAACTTCTGAGCACCGACAATTCCCAGAGTCCTAGTCTCTTATAGCCTAATGTAAAACCCACTGACCTAAATGAATTCTGGATCAGGCCCTAAGAGAGGGAGACCTCAGTAGCCCTATATGTGTAAAATGATATAAATCTGCTCTCCCATCCCATGCAGACTTACCGAGCTTCACTTCTGAATTTGAAATAGGCATTTTAGACAAATAATGGTTTACATTTTCACAGCACCATACAAGGGTTTAGCCACTTTTCATTCCTAAAGACGAACAACATTCCGGTCCAATGCTTTGCAAACAGGCCCAGATGAGACAGTGTCTTCCTCTAACGATTGTACTCACAGAAGCATGCCCAATTGGATGACTTCTTTTTAGACAATGTTTTCGCTCGGGAAGTTAGTGTGTGCTATACAGCATCCTGCATGGATGATAGATTGGAAGCCCTTTGGGCAGGAACTGCCTTTTTGTTCTGTGTTTTGTATAGTGCCTAGCACAATGGGGTCCTGGTCAACATATATATAGCAGAGGAAGACCTGGTACTTGCTCTTAGCAAGACAAACCATTTACAAGCTAAACTCAAATTGGAAGGCACTGCCATCCTCATGCAACACAAATCCCACTGAAGCCAGTGAGTTAGAGAATTATTGGAGCCTAAAGTTTGAACACTGTTGACATGTGTACTGTCCAATGACACATGCATTAAAGTTAAACACTTACCTCCCTTGTCTAGCTCAAGCTCTCAAAAGCATAGTGATAGAATGTCACTCAACCTGGCATGGCCTGGATCTGTTAGGTTACTTTGCCTTGTTTCTACAAACAAATGGACGTGCTGCCTCATTTTTCAGTATGTTACGAGAAACCCTCTCACTGCAAGGGCTTTTTGTAGTGCTGCATTTCTTTGGTTCCTTTTAAGACTTCTCTTTAATCTGGCTTTGAAATTAGAGAGGGAAAATACAAGATGCAGTAAAACTTGACATAAGCAACTAGCCAAGAAAACAGTTGCCTAGTGGAGGTTGGTCTTTAATCCCAAGGTTCCCAGTACTTTTTTATTTAACTTTCAGTTAATCTAATGTAGTTGCTAAAACTGGAGTTATCCATTGCAAGTGGCTCTTATGGAGGTAGGCCTGGCCAGCAAAAAAGAAAGAAATGAGCATTGTCTTCTAAGACGCTTTTACTTTGAACTTGTAGTGCCTACATATTGAGAGAGTTCAGAAAGCAATGATATTGACATCCATTGGATGTATGCTATACAATATAGATGTTTTTAGAGCAGGATTTGGGGCAAGATGTGGGGCATAACCAATTGAGCACCTTTAAAAATACCATGCATTCTTTTGTTTCTTTGTTCCCTTTTTTCCCTGAAATATTCCATACGTTACCCTTGAGTGCATATAATTTAACTCCATAATCTACCTAAGTGCATAACAATCACAAAATCTTGTTCTGGCTCCATTCAGCTACATGCATTGCCACTCCAGCTAATTGCATGTCAGCGGACTACATAATTCAGTTTGCTGGCTGTATACTGCATACATCTGCATATTGATATACAAATGTGTCCTCTTAGCAGTAATGTATCTCTGGATAACTGAATAGCTAGATAACTGGCAAAATGTTCATTTAATCAAGTGTTTCAGAATTGGCTTCACTGCTTCTAGTATGCAAGGCAAAACTGAAGACGATATGTAAAAGAAAAAGTGGCGGTGTTACGAAAACCTTCACGGCAGTGGCAAGAAGAATGTGTAGAGTGTTAACTGTTGGCAAGTGTGTTCCACTCTTCAGTATTCTAAATGGTTAACTTTGATAACTGCTTATTCTTGGTATAGCCCCATGGTGATACTCACAAGCCGAAAGCAATACATGTCTGTATGGATTCTCCAGAGCCCTCTGGCACAATAAAAGATAGCAATGCCCCTGAATGCTTTTAGCTTAATATATTTTGTGCTTTCACAAAAGAAGTACACTGTTGCAGTTAGACTAAATATGAATCATTAGAATTTTAAATGGGATGTAAGTAATAATATCCCTGCCTAGATATCTAATATAGATTTTAAGTCAGTTATGAATAATAAGCCTGTATCTATCCCTAATATAGATTCAAGCACTTATAATGTGTCCTGTATTGACCATTTTTTCATGAAATGGCTGAGGTCTCTCTCTGGGTATAGGAGGAGGGAGCACTGAGAGAATGGAGAGGCAGCACTAGTAGGGTGCACAGGGAGTATATTCAGTTTGGGGAGCTCTTGATTTGTAGTAATGCTTGTTCTTCTTCTATAACCATTATTTAACACCCAAGAGGACATGGCCAAAGTCATTTTGCAGTTGTTCAGCTAGGGGGGTATCATTGCTTGTGTGATCTGTAGTATACTTGCGTATCTTTTGAGTATCCTCTTTCTCCTCTAATTAGTCTGACAGTGCTGTGCCCTTGGCTGTGAAAAGCAAAGCTGAAACAGGTGCACACTGACTACCCAGGCTATCTTCACACCAGTTGGCTGAGGGATGAAGAATGCCGATTCAATTCTTTTTCTGTCCTCATCTTTTAGCCAGTCATCTTATTCCCAAGATCAGGCTATGTTTTCCCATTCTCATCAATGGGAATTGGGTAAAAGATCCTGACGCACTCTTCCTGAACCTGCAGTGTATGGCCATTTCAGTTTTATCACTGCTTGTTAATACTTATGCAAGCTAAGATAACGATAAGATTAGTCAATCCTCGTGCTTCAGGGAGTGAGTTGATAAGCTGACTTCTTCATGTTGCCTAATTGCCTTGGTGCTTTATTTCCTCTGAAACATCACATGCCGGACGGTGTCCGAAACTAAATGGATGCTAGTATGTTGGCTCTTGTCATCAGTAATGCTCAAGCAACATAAAGTATGTGTGTGTGAGTATAATATATGTAATATAATAGTAGGGATTAGGAGGGACAGGAAACATTGCATGGTATTGCACACATCTGCTTGATGGAGTATGCCGTAATACCCTTGTTACATAGTTTCTGTCATGATCATCATTCTGCTACTAGTTTTCAGCTGGGTGGCTATGTCCAATATCTCACAGAGCTGAACATAATCCTCAATCTATTTCCCATTATGCAGCAGGAGCATACATCTTGTTGCAGTTTGGAAATAATGCCCATAAAATATTGGAGTACTGTGTGGTAATCTGAGATTTTTATTTTTTTTTAAGACAAAAACATAATTACTTCAGAAGCCATAAAGTGGCTTTGTGCTACTGGTTCTAAGAGCTCATCAGATTTTATGTAGTGCCTGAATGATTAATGGAGATAAACTGGAAGAGAAACCTCTGCAGTCTTACATTCTCTCTCAAGCAAGCTATAGTTGGTCAACTGTGCAGAGAAAGGCAGTTTTCTTTGAAGCAATGAGTGAACAGGTTCTTACTGGGGAATCCTACGCTGAGAATGGTTTGTGTTCATATGCACAGAAAATCACTGCTTGCTTCGGAGGGATGGGTAAGGGAATTTAAAGATGAGCATGTGAGTGGTATGAAATGAAAGGATGCCTACAAATTGCTACTGTCCTGGATATTCTGAGGTGGAGTCTATAGTACTTTGCTGAATGGTTATTATGTGAGTAAATTGTAGATGGCAAAGGGCTGAAACCTGAGCTTCATGATTAAACCTGTAAAAATGTGACATTTTACTATAGTTGGAGAATTTCAGTCATTTGGTATATGAAAGTGCATTTCAGAACAGTCCTGCTGCCAATTACACTCCTGCCTTTGCTGTTCTTTTACTATTACTTAACCAGTGATATTTCTTTGTGTAAATGGTATAATCATTGCTCCATTTCCATCTGTATGAAGGCAGCTTCTTTTTATTCTCAGCTAGTGTACAGAGACAGTACATGGCAGAGTGTACATGGCAGAAGTATATAATCCTGTCATCTTGGATAGTTCCATCAGATATTGTTTGGGACTATCTAGCTGTGCAGTAAAATTTACAACTTGTTTCCAAGATGTTGTTTGTTTTATTCTCAGTTCGTTTCCACTGAACTGGCCTGAAAAACTCAGTATTATTTCTGAATCTTGTTTTCTGTGCAGCAATAAATAACAATAAAATGCATCAGTAGGAATCTGGTTCTGATGACAGAAGCAATAAAGGCATCATTCCTAGTGCAATATATATGGCTGCCTTATATTGAGATAAAGGGCCAAATTTATCCCTCGTATAACTCCACTGATTTCAGTGAAGTTTACACCTGCAATGACCTTTGCCCTGATCTAAGGTCTGATTTGCTGTTCAGTGAGTATATTGTTTTATTGTAGATTTTTTTTCTTAGCACAATTAAGTTTGTGGTTATTTATATGTTCTAAACAGCATTAGTGCAGAAAGAATATCTATCTTAGGTTGCATTTGAAACGTGTATATAAAGAAAATATGTATTTCCTGGGAATTCTGTTAGTTTTGTAACTATTACCCCATTTCGTTAATCCGCTTCATTTCCATCTCATACTGCATTAGGAGCCAAACCAAAACCCCGAATCTTTATTTATCAAAATCCAAACCTGGCTATGTACCACCCCCGTATTCTGTAAAGACTAGAATCATAGCACCAGTCTGGAAATGGAACTGAACCTCATGGCTTGGATCCATAGATACGTATTTAGTTACCTGGCTAATACTGGAGCTGCTGCCTTTATGCTATTTCTGGGCTGAGAGGACTGGGTTCCTCAGGGTGTACTACAGGACAGTTTTCAGGGATTGCTCTGAGCAGTGAAATCATCCCTTTCAGAAAATTAAAACTACTTTTGTTTTTTGTGTTTGTTGCCCCTTTCATCCCTGTTCTGCTTATGAGTTGGGAATCAATCCTTTTTACCCGGTGGGGTACTTTTTCTGGAGGATTATGATGTTTGCCTTTGTCCTTTTGGTTCTGCTTGGCTGGATATTAGGGCTGGATCACAATGTTTGGTACCAGTTTGTTGTACAATGTTCCAGATGCCTACTAAATAGTTGCCTTTTAAATGTACAAATCTGCATCACATGCTCACCCCCATTGACTCACCAAGATTCCATTAACTGACTCCTAAATGGATTTAGAAAAGGTGTCCTTCCACACAAGAGTTGAGGCATGGGGATGGGGCATTGGAGAGGAGCTTGCACTGCTGCTGGCTGCCCATGTGGGGTACCTGTGCTGTAACTCAGGAGGCTGTAATTGCAGGGCTTTTCCTGCAGAAATCTAACTCTAGTCTGTGTATGGTTCAAGCCATCATTGGCCTTTTCCATCCATATCTGTTACCTCAGGCTTTACCCTTAGAGCCAGTTTTTGCAGATGACCCTCAGTCTGACTCAGGGAGCCCCTCTGGTTACTCCAGGTTCCTTAGTCTTGTTTTGCTCACTTCTAGTACTTGTCCTCTTGGATTATATAGGCATGATGCAGACTCTTAAAGACATACCCTCCGGTTAAAAACAATAACGCAAAATCCCACTACTACAGGAGCGGCATTACAATTAATAATTACAATACCAAGGCCAGATAGTAGCTGTCGGACGGTGGCTGCAGTATGTGATGATGGGAAAGGGGCATCATTCAGCAGGAACTCCCAGAGTAAATAAAAATGCAAGACACATGTTTAACATCATGAATTGGTCATGCAAAAGCGAAACGTGCGCTCTTAAAAAAATGTGTGCTGGTGTCGCTAGTGGCTACTTCTGAGTCAACAGCAACGCTCTTATAGTTCTTAGAGTGGAGGATTTTTTCCAGTAACTGAGTGGGTTTTTTGAGTTTATCATGAAATACTGAATAAGTGTCATTAACGTTCACGCTGTACAAAAGAGCAGTTTTGATAGCCTCAACGTGCGTTCGACTTTTCTCCTCACTCCAGAGTCTGTTCATCCTACTGAATGCTTATTCCACTGAACTGTTTTTGCTTGGTGAAGTGAGAGCAAATTGTGCTTTGTATAGCAATACTTCCCGAATGAAGATGAACAAATTATTTTGTAAATTAAAAAAAGAAACCCTTTATGTTTTGATTGAGACGAAAAGTCAGGACATTGTGGGTGCCCTGAAAGAAGTTCCTTGGACACAGGGAAATTACACAAAAGGAACTATCCACAGTCACTTTATCCCAGAGACTTTGTGCCAAACTTAGGCACAGTCCCTCGTGGAATGGGAAGAGAGTGGCCTAGTCTGTACCCTTTGAAATGGGGTGGCTAGTGTTTCTCTCCTCCAGTACCCTGATGCCAGCTCTGCCTGGTGGAGGGATAGTGAGGAAGATGGTTCTGAGCTCAATCCTCTCTGCTCCCTTTGAAGAATCCAGTGCCACTGGCCTCCCTGTCCTGGAGCAGTCGTGCTCAGAGAGTGCAGGGGCTGGACTTCTGATGAGATGAGTACAAGGGATGCAGATTTGTGTGCCTTTCCCTGTCTCCTCACTTGTGCACCCTCATTGAAAATACTGCTACTTTACTGATGAGCTGCTAAAGGGAGTTATCAACAATTACTCCCACTGCCTTTATAATGCATGATTACAGGGAAAGACTGTGGCTTCTTCTGTCTCTGATCATTGTGACACAACAGATCATATTGGCTTAATGCTGTTGTGTGCATTGTCCAATGTAGCTGCCCAACAAGTGGACCTAGCTGGAAGATGGAATGAGTGCAGTCATTGCTTAGAGCAGGAGACTGGGCATCACTCCCCTGAGGTCTATTTCAGCTCTTCCGCTGGTGAAATGGGTACAGCAGTAAATGGGCACAATATGACTGTTCAGAGCTGGATGGTGTGTGTGAGCTTGGGCAACTCCTTCAGCATGTCATTGGCCCTAGACTTCAAACACCGATTGGAGAGCCTCCTTTAACTCAACTGGTAGAAGCTTTTGCCTTTTGGAGGAGGAAGATCTTTGTTCTCCATAGCCTCCATCAAATTCCAAATGGCCATGGGGTGCTACAGAGTGACCCGTGTGAAGTCCCAGGGTGGCTGATGCTCACCTATCTTCAATGGAATGCTGTGAGAGTTAATTCATAAATGTTTGCAGAGAGCTCTGTGTGACTCTGATGGAGGGTGCTATGGAAGGGCCTAGGATTCTTGAGCCAGACCCTCCGCTGGTGTAAGTTGGTATAGTTTCATTGAAATCAGTGCAGCTGTGCAGATTTATAATAGCGGAGGATGTGGCCCATTGCTTATGGCTAAGTTGCAAAATCCCAAGAGCAGGGTGGTTTAATGGAAATCTTGACTCAGGCTTAACTTCAGCGTCACTAATAGTACCAAGTAACGCTATGTAAAATAAATAACACTTCACAGGTTTGGTTTTTTTTTTAAAAGGCCTATAAAATAGACAATAAAGGCCTAGATTGGTGAGACAAGACATCCGTTTTAAAAATAGTAAATAAAACAATCTCTTCTTTTAAACGTGCCCCTTCCAACAGATAGTATTTGAACTTTGTGTGCGGGTGTTTGAGGGAGAGTTGACTGAGGATTTCTTTAGCAGTTTCTCACTGTTTCACAGGCTGATTATTTTGGTGTCTTAGTACCCCCTAATTTGGTGGAAACCTCCCACAGATGCAAAAACAGTTATGTGCACCGTCATTGTGCAGCTTGGTGTGTGTGAGAGAGAGACTTTCAAAGGCACAAAAGGGGGAGTTTCTGTGGGAGGTGGGCACCTAACTGTCTTTTCTGTCTTTGAAAATCTCTTCCTCACGTGCTATATCTGTGGGGAAATTTGGAAATCTTACTAAAAAAAAATCTGGAGCCAAATGCTGAGCATCTTCCTTGCTTTTTCTTTGTGGGAGTTTGGCTCAGTGAGGATTTAAGATCTGCTGACCCGCCCCCTCCCTCCCCCCCAATGGGTATGCTTGGGTTACTACCTGCACTTTCTCCACACAAATATATTTTTGTTCCTTTTTATCTCGTGTTGGACTCTTCTGTGACTTTTGAGTGCTGTGTTTATGTTTAACAGCCTCTCCTTAAGGAAAAAAATATCCATGAGATGATTAGATTAGCAGGTCATTAGATCTGGATTTAATGTACATTCTTGTTGTAAATTAGGCAGGGTGAGACAGCACTAGGATCTTCATGAAACATCTCCAGTTAGTAAGACTGGAAGGGGGAAAGGAAGGAAACAGCAGGACTGCGGGAACAATCCCGGCAGGGGGATACTTATGGTTGGTTGTTTATAAAATGGTGGAGGCTGTAGGAAGGATTTCTCCCAAGGAAATCAATTTATGGAGGGAGAGTTGGCCTGACTTTGTAAAGCCTATGAAAAATAGGACAGGCGGGCCCTACCTTTGATGTAACACATATGGAGCTCTGCATGGGAAAGGGGCTTGGCAGATTAAAATGCACAGATGTATGTGTGGGGCTTATGATGGTTCTCCCATTATAAGATTTTTAACACACTAAGATTTTTTTGCAAACTAATCCTCTTATGTACCTCAGATACATTCTTTCTCTTGCCCTGGATATTAATCCGATTTTCAAATACTCTATATGCTTTTGCTTCAGGTTTAAACATACCCCAGTGATGAGTTGCTGATTGCAACCGTTTTAGATGGCAGTCACCTGACCAAGTGTACTGTCATAATCTCTTAAAGATAATCACTAAAAATACATCTTCCTTAATCTCCTTTGCTGGGCAAGGAAAAAAGATAAGGATCAGTGAGGACAGTGCACCAGGGAGTACAGGACTGACCACACACACTCTTGGTTTTACCTCCTTAGCTGTTTGCTGTATAGACATGCCATCTTTTCCCATCTTAAACAGCTTTGGAAAGCTCTGTGGATCAGGTAAAGGTAAAGAACTGGTATCGGAGCGAGTGAAGTTCAGGAACTCTGTCAGAAGGATGTCAATTATTGAAGATGGGGACATCGCAGAGGTTCTGTATCTCGTTCCCAAGCAGTCTATTCTGAAACAGCTGCCCTATTTGAATCCGGATGATTATTATTTGTGCGAACGATTATTTGACAGTCCCGAGGAATTTGGTAAGTGAGAGAACCAGGATCGCGCTTGGTTTGTGCTTAGCATGTGGGTTGAACTGTCTCGTCACCGCAGTACAGTTAAACGTAGCTTCTAGCAACCATGCAGTGAGGCACTTTCTGAAAACAGACTGTTGTGCAGTATCGGCGCAATCCTTGCACTGCCTAGCCAAGAGGCTAGAAAAGGAATTGGTAAATCAATAGTGTCCAAATGATTAAAACTGGTTATTGGATTTGGGTACCTCAGTTTATGGGTGGCCACATTGACACCCCTTGGGGCTGATTTTTCAGAAGTGTTGAGTACCTAGAACTCCAGCTGAAGTCAATGAGGGACTCTCGGGTGTCTCAAGCCAGGGACCCAAAACCAGTGGTAGTGTGTGTAGGCTAGCCCGAGAGTTGGACTCTGGGAATTGTCGGTGCTCAGAAGTTCTCTTCTGTTCTCGGCTGCCTTACCCTGGTACCCTGGTGACAGGGTACCCCATAAGGCTTTATGGGGGGGGTGCTCATAAATGTATGTATGATATAACTGGAATAGGGTTTTGCTACATATGCCATGTAACATATCTATGTAAAGGTTATGATCTACTGGTTATGTTCATCCTAGTTGTATGCAGGCACCATTTGTGTGTTCAAAGTTATGAACATTGGCTGTATAATTGCTTGATTTCTATGTAGCCTTAGTTAGAACGTTTGGTCACTTCTTGGGAAAAGAATGTGCAAATTAGGTGCTCAATCAGGGAGCACTTAACAGACAAAAGAGCTTGGAAGACTCCAATCCACATAAGAAGTCTACCTGAGGACGTTCAAGGTAGCATGTGGGTAATGGCTGCTACCTGCAAGTCCTGAGTCATGCATGGGCATGTGACTTGCCCATGTGATTCCGAATCTCCATTTTGTGACTGGATTCTACACAGGGTGAGGAGGGGGGTCTCCACCCACAAGAGAGAGTCTATTTAAACCTGTGGGAGACCCCTCCATTTTGTCTTCAGCTGGCTAAAGAAGGAGCCTCTCCACCCCCCCAGGATACTTGAAGGAAACTGGAACAAAGGACAGTAACTACAGGGGGTGTGAGTGATTGCTGGACCCAGGCTAAAAGGAGATTAGCCTGTAAAAGGGAGCATTCTGGAACTGGTGAGGATCTTATCTGTATTCAGTTTGATTAGACATAGATTTGCGCATTTTATTTTATTTTGCTTGGTGACTTACTTTGTTCTGTCTGTTACTACTTGGAATCACTTAAATCCTACTTTCTGTGTTTAATAAAATCACTTTTTACTTATTGATTAACTCAGAGTATGTATTAATACCTGGGGGAGCAAACAGCTGTGCATATCTCTCTATCAGTGTTATAGAGGGCGAACAATTTATGAGTTTACTCTGCATAAGCTTTATACAGGGTAAAACGGATTTATTTGGGTTTAGACCCCATTGGGAGTTGGGCATCTGAGTGCTAAAGACAAGCACGCTTCTGTGAGCTGTTTTCAGGTAAACCTGCAGCTTTGGGGCAAGTAATTCAGACCCTGAGTCTGTGTTGGAGCAGACGGGAGTGTCTGTCTCAGCAAGACAGGGTGCTGGAGCCACTGAGCTGACAGGGAAAACAAGAATAGAAGTAGTCTTGGTACATTAGGTGGCAGCTCCCAAGGGGGTTTCTATGATCCAACCCGTCACAACCATAATAATATCCCTTTTATGTTTTAAAAAAGAACTATGATCAAATAACGTGTTTTTAGATTTTGCTGTTTTTCAGATGTTGACGGGGGGTACCTAGATTAACACAAACGTCAATATAATAAATAATCAAACTTTGTAGTGAGATCTTCCAGCCAAGGATACACCTCTACCTCGATATAACGCTGTCCTCGGGAGCCAAAAAATCTTACCGCGTTATAGGTGAAACCGCGTTATATTGAACTTGCTTTGATCCACCGGAGTGTGCAGCCCCGCCCCCCCGGAGCACTGCTTTTCCGCATTATATCCGAATTCGTATTATATCGGGTCGCATTATATCGAGGTAGCGGTGTACTTTAAAAGTGTGCCTGTTATCATGACCCCCATTTTACAGATGGCAAAACTGAGTGAGTGACTTGCCTGAGGCCACACAGGGAGTTTGTGGTGAATGTAACCCAGATCTCCTGACTCAGAGTTCCCTGCTCCAACTTCTGGACACCATTGCCTCCCTGACAACTCTCCTGCTATTGTTGAATATTGATTTCAAACAATTGCTTTGTGAGTTTCTTCTGCAAGTGTGACCTCATGCAGTGTTAACTACAATGGGTTTATCCTAGAAAAGCATGAGCCAAAAGGACTCAGTCGTTTGCTATTAAATTGATATTTTTAAGAAATTAGGTTGTTAATACTTACTGCGGCCTTAACAGCTTTTCGGAGTTAAGACATACAAATGTAGATGTGCATGATGCATGCCCTCTACGTGTGCAAAGCCTGTTTCAGCTCACGGTTGCTTTTTGGCAATGGGTAGCTGATACATTCAGTGTTTGGGACACAGTGAGCATTTGTGGAAAAAAATTATGGAAGAAATTGGATCTAATTTAAAGTGCAAAGCTGGTGGTTTTGGATTATGCATGGGCAGATACCATATAGGCATTACTTCTGTTCCAATCGGTGGAGAGAGAATCATGAATTCACTCTAATTCCAGACTGGAGAGAGTTTGAGTGCTGATTAGTTGTATTTTCAAAGGACTATGGGCAATCAAATAATGGTGGGAAAGGCTGATTCACATATTGGGTACAGAGTAACTAGAGGGGCATGGAGTGGCTGCAGTATTACTAGTGATGGGCAGAACGAGTGAAAGTGCGTATCTGCCTGTTGGTGTATCTTTGGATGTTAGAGTGGAAGTCCACTAGTATGTACTCACAAATTCTGTTTCAAGCATCAAAACCAGATCAAGATTTTGCCCTATTCCCCTGCTCTGAGAATTATAATAAAAGCTATGATTTCCCCATTCCGTGGTCAGGGTGACAATAATTCCCTTCCTACCCCCAAATGCCATATACAAGAAAAATATCTGTATGGAATTTTTATCATCAGTTGACTTTTCAAATTAATAAATATTTCCTCAGTAAGAATAGTTCTGGCTTTCAATAGCAAGATGCGCAGCCAATTTGTTACCATCTGTCACAGGGTAACTCATCCCCCTGGATAGACTAAGCCCAGTGCCCCTGGACCAGAACAGGTGAGCCCAATCCAGCTAATTAAAGAGGGCTGGCCTCACAGTACAAGAAGGATGTGGAAAAATTGGAAAGAGTCCAGCGGAGGGCAACAAAAATGATGAGGGGGCTGGAGCACATGAGTTATGAGGAGAGGCTGAGGGAACTGGGATTGTTTAGTCTGCAGAAGAGAAGAATGAGGGGGGATTTGATAGCTGTTTTCAACTACCTGAAAGGGGGTTCCAAAGAGGATGGATCTAGACTGTTCTCAGTGGTACCAGATGACAGAACTAGGATTAATGGCCTCAGGTTGCAGTGTGGGAGGTTTAGGTTGGATATTAGGACAAACTTTTTCACTAGGAGGGTGGTGAAGCGCTGGAATGGGTTACCTAGGGAGGTGGTGGAATCTCCTTCCTTAGAGGTTTTTAAGGTCAGGCTTGACACAGCCCTGGCTGGGATGATTTAGTTGGGATTAGGTCCTGCTTTGAGCAGGGGGCTGGACTAGATGACCTCCTGAGGTCCCTTCCAACCCCGATATTCTATGATTCTATGGCCTACGTCTGGGCCTGTAAAGGGCTGCTAGTAGGCAGCTGGGGAAGGAAGGACTGAGACAGGCTGAGCACGAGGGAGGGAAAGCCATGCTGGAGTGGAACAAACTCTGTGGTAGGTCCCTGGAGCAAGGGGCACAGGGAAGCAGCCTTGTGGCTGCTGCTCCAGGAAGGGAACAGAGCTGAGTGGGGCTGGAAGCTGCCAGGAGCTGGAGTGCTAGAAACCCCTGGGAGGGGTGGTCCTGAAGCTGAGGCTAAGGCTAAGGCAGTGGTCCCCAACCTTTTCCTCTTGTGCCCCCCCCCCCACTAGTAATAGAATGTGTCCATGCCCCCCTAGGCTGGGAGCGGGGGCTAGTGGCCGGAGCAGAGCCGCAGCCGCAGGTAGGGATGGGGCCAGAGTGGAGCTGGGTGCAGAATGGTCTGGGTGGCGTTCCTTCCTCACCTCGCTCCCCCATAGGGGCTGGCCCGTGCCCTACTGCACCTCCTACCCCTGATGTTCCTCTGTACCCTCCTAGGGGGTGTGCCACACAGTTTTGGGACCACTGGGCTAAGGACTGAGTTAAGACTGGTTTTGTTTGTTTGATAATCTCGGTTAAAGAAATAAACCTCTGTGCAAAAGACTGGGTGTGGCAGTGCATGTTTGGAGCTTGGCCCTGGTGACACCAACCATGAAACTTTAGCAAAGAAGTTTGTTGGGAATCCCACGCCTGTTGAATTCCCAAACCTTCACTTGCAACAGGCTAAAACTCTGGGCAAAACTTTTCTCTGTGATTAGCAGGGAGTGTCTTGTATCTGATACTCTGCTTTTCCCAACATACATATGGATTAGAGAGAACTGTGCCCATCTTTATTGGATCAGGAAGTTTGTTCTGTGCTGGTCATTCTCTTCTGATGTTGGGAAATGTATATGCTAAGTGACTGTTTGTGGTGGCAAGGCTTTTACCTTTGCAAGGTGGAGAAAGAGCTTGCTTTAAAATTTATTCCATCTGTGCTACGTAATACTCTGTACTGCAAAGGTGCGTAGCTTTATGCCATTTAACTGTGGCCCTAATTAACCTTCTGATGGAAAAGTAAGGTTGGCAGAAACCTGTGTGTCCTTCTGGATAGTCATTGCATTCTGGGTAACTGCTGTTTTTTAATACTTACTTTTTAATGAAGACGTATATCTTCGCTAAAGAACGAGGCAAAATGTGTGAACTGGATAAGAGCTGTAAAGAGCGGTTAGCCTCTGCCCTGCCAATAGTGCATGGTGGTTATTTCCGGAGGCTGCTTTTTGAAACAATCAAGTTTCTTTTTAAGTCAGAATTTATAATAAGAAGTTAATCAAATAAACGTTTTAATGGATTACATGATGGATCTTTGTAGAAACTGCAAATATAGCGCTTTGCCAAATTACTCCATTGTCTTGGAAAGTGCAGACAAGCAACTAAGCACGGAGCAGACAAGCAACTAAGCATGTATAAGTAATCGAGCAGGCCCTATCTCACTGGGGATTTGCCCAAGTTTCAGCCATTAGTGTCCAGCAACAGAGTAGCTAGACTGGTGTGAATCCCTAACCTAGGGCTGGTCCACACTAGGGGCGGGATCGAACTAAGATACTTCGACTTCAGCTACGCTATTTGCGTAGCTGAAGTCGAAGTATCTTAGTTCGAATTTGGCGCGCTTACCTCGCGTCCGCGCGGCGCCGCGATCGAAGTTCGCGGCTCCCACGTCGACTCCGGTAACTCCGCTCGCCCTGCAGGAGTACCGGAGTTCGAAGTAGCGCGTTCGGGGATCGACTTATCGCNCAGGAAAAGCTGCTGTAAGTCACCTTTGCACCAGTGCAGTTTATTTCAGTTTCACTTGTGACTTGTAGCACTATATGAGGAGCTAGCATTGGTGCAGTTATCCCAGTGGACTGGCCACTGAAATCCCCAGTGTTGGGAAGCCCAAAAACAATGGGCCAGATGCTGAAATCTATTACACAGTGTAGATCCTGCATAAATCCATTTGGTCTGATTCTCGGCTGCTTTATACCTTGCACAGTCATTTACACCATTGCAAAGCGAGTGCAAAGTGCAACCATTTTTGCTGTGGTACCATTTCACACCCACTTTGCACTAGTGTAAGTGACCATGCGAGATGCAGTGCGGTAAAGTATCAGGTTCCTTGGGGTTAGTTAAGTTACAGTGGTGTAACTGAGATCAGCATCTCGGCCAGTTAGAACAGAGATGGTGAAATGGATATTAGAAACTCTGCAATACTTGCTGTCATGACTCTTAAAGCTGCAAGTGACTTAAAAGGCAGAAAGGGCATGAGGCCTGTTCTTAGCCCATGTGCCTGCTTCGGGATTACAATGCCTCAAGTTCAGTGCTACAAGATTTAACAGTTTAACTGCTTGGCTGGGAGTCATTTTGTGTCTAGGCTACTGCTTAACTTTACAACTTGGAAATTGTCCTGTCCAAAATATTTCGATTTATGTGAAATATTGCACAGGCTGTTCACACCAATGGAATGAAATTCATCAGGAACAGGTCTGTTTCTCAGACATTTAGAAAGACAAGGGCAGAGATGTTTGCTCAGGAAAAGGTGCTCAAGACTCATACAAGTTGCAAGTTAACTCTTGACATGCTCTCACTCGCCGCATGATGAAGTCTTGAGTTAACCTACAGAGATAATTAGAAAACACGCTTTTGATGGAATAGATTAGATAACAGGACAATACCATGTAGGCTCCTATTTGCATATTGTGGATTAGATGACACACTGGATTGGTTATGATAAATTTACTCTAATAGTGAGTTCCATTGTAAAAAGTATGTGACAATTCATAAGATATCACAATCTATAATAGCAAATGTGGGTGGGAAAAGGTATGAAATGGAGAGACAGAAAGACTTAGTCCAAACAAAAAGGCCTACTGATTATAACTCAAGGACTGAGTTACAATCATGCTGGTAAACAAGAAAAATGTGGAAACAGAAATCAGTGAACCAGAAACTAGGCCTAATTGGTGGATACAATAATGAAGGGATGGGCTGTTCCACCCACCAGTTTTTCCTTCTAAAAACTCTCTCCAGTTAAATGAAAAGAGAACAGGGGATGTTGTTGAAATACAAGCTTTATTTAATACTTTGTCAAATGCTTTAACTGTTTTCCTTTTCTTTTTATATTTTATAAAAGGTTAAAAGGATGTTTAATGGAGTGTTTGCCATGGCACTAAGCAGGCCAAGGTCTCTGTATTCTAAATTCTGGGCGTTGTTTTAGCACTGTTTAATGTTGGATAGTGACTGGATTTGTTAATGCCTTTGGCTCATTTATTTCACCAAAATTAATACAACAGGTTTCCTGCTTTGTGGCTTGGTCAATCTCATTTCTATTGGTGTTTTGGTGGGATGTGGTCACCTGGTATGTGGAGGACTGGATGGATCAGGAGATCAGTAATAGAATTTGGTGTTTTTTCCCCTCTAAATGACCAGCTGAAATCAAGCCCATGTTGGTAGTGACCAAAAGCTGTTTCTTCCTGGCTATCAAATGGTCTGTGTGTGAAATGAGGTGGAAGGTCTTGGGCTATTTCCTAGTGGAAGTGTCTGTTTTGGTTGACTGCCTCTGAATCAGAGATATCCTTCTTCGCATTCTCAGGTCTTGGAGACTCAACTATTTTCTCTTCACTCAAAGGGTTTAGGAAATCTGGATGGAGCAATGTGAAATATGCTCTTGTTCTGTAATTGTATCGTACCGGGACAGGCCTGGAGACTTCAATCCTCTGTCAATCAGGAAATGCTTTTCATTTTGCTTTATTAAAATCAGCAAATATGGACTTAATTTTCCTATAGAGCCTGTTTGGTTAGTAAGAGCCTGGGATACAGTACAAGCACTGCAGCCTTAGTACCGAATGTCAGTCGTACTGTCTTCTCAGTTGATTAAAGCTTCACATGAATGTTGCAAAAGCCTATGTGTCCCCCCCCCCCCGTCACTTTCATAGCACTGTTCCTCTCTTCTGTTAAGTTAATGGCACCTTGGCTCATGGCTTGTCCAGTCCCACCATAATTTCCTTGTTGTAACTCCTCATTTAACACAGTCTGCATGGTTAGCTTCCCAAGAATGATGCTGTTGTAGAGGATCGAGCCTTTACTGAAAACAAGCAGTTATTTTCCTGCTGACATCACCAGTTCAAGCTCAGTTGGCTTTTCAAGGCTTTGTTCTGGTGTCAGTTGCAATGTGCTGAAATGTAACACACAGAGTTGTGGGGGATGGGGAGATGAGCATGTGGCAAGTGTGAGAAAATCTTTGGCAGACTCGGGAATCTAAAGAGAGAGAATGAGGATCCTGAAAAGCCAGGATCTAACTGGTGTGATCCTGGGGAGCTTGGTTAATAAGGGCAAGATGTAAAACAACGTGAGAAAAGAATCCGTGGGGCAATGTGGTTCAGGGCCAGCAGGAGCCCGGAAAGGGTGGCAACAGGGCAGCAGAAGCCTAAAGTTGAAAGGGGCCTGGAACTATTGTGGGAATCCATCAAATCAGACTCTGAGACATGCACAATCACTTGTATGTGCACTGCCGTGCTCGCTGTCACTTGTGCACAGCTGTGATCACACTTTCATGGTCAAGCCTCTTTTGTGCGTGCAGACTGAGTGCAGCTCAGACGCAAAGGGGTCATGGACATGCAGATTCTATCCTCACACAAGTGACAGGCCTGGGAAGAAACTGGAAGTGAGTTGAGGCTGCTTGGACAATTTGGCCCAGGCAGTCTTAGGGACTTGCAATACTAAAGCAGAATAGTTTTAGTTTGAAAATGTGCATGCTAGTATCAGTGCCTGTTTTGCATGAGGTGGACAGACCAGGAGACAGAAGGAAGCTACCAGAGCATCAGAAGGGAGGAATCCCAGGAGGCTGAAAATAGCACAGTAGGCAGCTACGGAGAGGATTGGAATGGTGTGGAGAAGCTTACAAAGAAGAGGAACAGTAAGTGGGGCAATGAGGAAAATGACAATCTGGGGGGAGGGGGGGAAAGAGTAGCAGTGGGTAGGGATTGAAGGGATCTAAGAGAGGATTAGAGTAAAATGAAGGGATCAGAGAGGATCTGTTCCGTAGGGGGGCTGAGGGGATCTGAAAGGGTAAACACGGTGCGAGGTTGGGTGGAGTATACGGGACTATCCTTAAGAAGAACTGGCCTCCTGTAGTCAGAACAGAAAATCCAATTTTTAGACCACTCGCTGATTTGAATCTGTGCCTACCTTTATTTGCTTTCCCCGCAAATAGATTTTTCTTGCTGTGGCATAGCAAGCAAACTGAGGGGTGTGATCTCCTTGTTATTTGACTTGGCAGGCAAATGATGACATTGTTTTTGTGTCCCTTTACTCCCAGGCTTGTGTCTGAGAGACACAAAATCCCCTGGAAGACCATAGCCTCTGATAGCAGCAGCTGCAGTGATCGGAAAGGAAGAAGGAAGACACAGAAGAAATGCTGAAGAGTCTCTATTGGACTGTTTTGTCCTGGCTGCTCAGCCTTGTTCTAGAGGTGTATAGACTATTGGAGCTTTTCATCAGAGATAGGTGCATGTTCTTTCTATGACCTGAAGCCATAGCACTTGTCAGGTCTCAGAAAGCTAAGCAGGGCTGAGCCTGGTCTGTGCTGGGATAGAAGACAGGAGAAGTAAGGTCGGCTAGTTTTGTTCATTCAGTAGGTGGCGCCTTCCCTCTCTGCCAGCATTGAAGAAGTGATGCTATGGGGTGCAGTGCTGCTGGAGACTTTTAGATCAGATGTAAAACTGAGGTCCTGCTTGCTTTTAGCAAGAGTTGTGAGGGGGTTAGCCCTGGTGACCTGACCCAATTCCAGTTTAGGGAATTGTATTCTTTCACCCTACAATTCCTCTCTAATGTTCAAGTGGATACAATACCCTTCCCTATTTTTCCTAGATTGATGTGCAGTATTTTTGTGATGACTCCCAAGACTCTTGTACCTTGTGCGGACCTAGGCTGAGCAAGCCACAGAGGTTACTCTCACTCCCTGGAAAGATGATGTACAACGCACCCCAACTTTTCTCTTTCTTGGTCTCCTCCCCCTACCTCTCGGCATCTCTGGAAACTGATTGCTGGGTCCCTTACAGTGCTGTTGCACAGTCCGACTAGTGCTTCAGAATGAAGGGCCATGCATGGTGAAGCCCCTATATTAACAATTAGAATCCTGCATCTTCTAATTAAAACAACCTCCCCACCCCTACCCAGAATGCCTCAATATTGCCCTCAGCTTTTAGGTAGCTAGGACTTGCACACAAACAATACTTATTGGTAGAAAGTACTCTCTCTTTCTAATAAGGAAACTGTTTTGTCTACAAACTGTCCTTTGGCTTGATAATAGTTGAAAGTTTAACACTGTTGCTATTTAGATTTCAAAGCTGACTGTGATTCAAAGATGTATTTGTTTATCTCATCATTTTTCCTGTGAGGGTGTTGTTGTTTTTTTTTTTTAAACTGCAGCCCTGATTTATTTTTTAAAAGGACACTTTTGTTAAGTCACGGCAGGATTGAATCAGAGGGCAGAGGTCGTCTTTGGTGTAACTCAGGTGACTTCAGCAGTATTACACTGGGGAAAAATCTGGCCCGGGCCTCGTGAGAACACACTCCGTTTCAAAACAGGCTTGCATGTTGTCTGAATTTAAAGTGAGGGTCTGACTCCAAGTGTATGTTAGTAGAATCCTGGATCTAAAAACCACTGCAGTGAGACTTCTTTAAAGGTGCACTGACGTATTAGGAATAAATTTGGTTGTGTAACAAACCTTTAGCTGTTTCCTGGAACCAATTCTTCATTTTCTATTAGGTGCAGTATATTTTGATACAACTTCAACACTGTTTACACTGCATTTTTGTTTCCAAACCTTTCACCTGTCTTTAACCCTCCTGGATTCCTGCATTTGCATTGGTTGTTACCTATGTAAGGGTTCAATTCAGACTAATTTGTTTAGTAACACTTTGATGATTTAACTTTAATCCACATTAGCACTGCATGGTTTCCAGCAACTGGTTTCACCGCTGTGGGGTTCCCCTCCATGTCTCCACCTAAATTCTTTCTTGGCTGTTTTATCCAATAACTGAGAGCAGCAGCATGGCTGTTCCTTCTATTACTAGATGCTGATGAGCAAGATTAGCCAAATCAGCTTTGAGTAGAGAGAAATAATTCAAGTTATATTTTTACCTCCTCTGCAGCTATAAGTATGTGGGTGGCATGAATATTATTGTGGTGGACATAAAGCACAAGCAGGATCTTCATTTAACTCCATAATGCTGATGAGTGCAGGCAGCGCGGGCTGGAAATAATCTAAAATGCCACCCCTACCCTCACTACCATTTTGAGGGACTCGTGCTTTTGTTTTGCTTCTGAATGCAACTTCTCTCTCCCCTGTTCCTCACTTTCCCCCATCAGACCTTCCTGGGCATGGGTTAAAATAAGAGGGAGCAGACTTAGGTGTAGCTTCCCCCTTCTCTGCTAAAAGCAAAGAGAGAGCTCCATCCCTGTGACCTTCCTGGCTTGGATGTGCTCAAGACCCCCAGAGCTCCTTGCTGGCGGGGGAAGCGAAGCTCACTAAGCAGGGGAATCTGATGTAGAAGCAGGGAGAAACTGGTGCCTGGCTGAAGAGTTCCTGGTGCTCCAGCCTTACCTTTTAGTAGATGAACTATCAACAGTCCTGGATGGGAGAAAGGCAACTCCCATCATGTTCGTCTGTCCTCTTGCCACAGACTTCTGTGATGACCTTGGCTAAGTCACTCAATCTACGCTGTACTTCCATTCCCCATTTGTGAAATGGGGATAATGCTCCCCTACCTCATGAGGAGTGTTATGAAAATAAAATCCACAGATACCCAGATGCTATGGTGAAGTGAGCCATATAAGTACCTAGGTAGAAGAGCTGTCCCTGTTTCATCTACACCAGTGGTCCCCAACCTTTTTCGTCTGGCGGGCGCCAAAAAAACCCCCAAAAAAACTGAGCGCTGCCGGCGGGCGCCAAAAAAAACAACAAAAAACTGAGCGCTGCCGGCAGGCGCCAAAAAAAAACAAAAAAAAAAACCCCGAGCGCTGCCGGCGGAACAAAAAAAACCACACCCCCGAGCGCTGCCGGCGGGCGCCAAGCGCTGCCGGTGGAGCAAAAAAAAAAAAAAAACCACCCCGAGCGCTGCTGGCGGAGGAAAATTCAAAAAACACCCCGAGCGCAAAAAACAAAACAAAAAAAACCCGGACTGCTCCACGGGCGCACTTACACCCCCCGGCGGGTGCGTTGGGGACCCCTGATCTACACCATTAAAATCCACCCTTTCATCCGCACCTCTTGCCAGTGCTTAATTCTGTGTCTCCTTGACTGCTGCACCTTTCATCTCTTAGGTCTCTGCATTTCAAGTCACTCCATTCAACTCAATCATATCTGGTGATGTGGTCATTTGGATCCATATCTAGATTTTGAGTACCACAGAACCTGGGGTGTTGCAGACCTGGGTTTTTGTTCAAGCCCCTGTAGGCGTAGATGAGGGGCCAAATTCAGCCTTGTTGTTAAACCATTGGCATCAGTGGAGTTGCAGTAGGTATGAATTTTGCCCATGATGTTTGACCAAACGAGTGTAGTAAGTTTTAAGGAGAATCTATTGACAACTTTTAGACACATACAGAAACAAAACTCAAATTACCATTGTCTCCAAAAATGATATACTTTAAATGTAGTTGTCTTATTTAAAAGTTATATTTACTAGGGAAGAGCCAGCTGTCTTGGCTTTGTTATATCCGTTTTGATTCCCTTCCCGGGTTCCCAAACAAAAGCTGTTGGAAGGGCCTGGATAGTTCACCTTCATTTCAGTTCATACCAGGAACTCATTTTATTTTGGATGAGTTAACTCCCTTCAGCATCCTCTTCCACTCAGCCCAAGAGAGGAGTTTTATTGTAAATGTCCATGGCTGTTACAGCTCATGTTTAAAGATGAGGGTTTGCAGTGATATTCCCATGGGAATATCTGTGACTAATATAGTTAGTCTGGGCAGGTAGAATGAAGTACTTATTACTAAGTGAAGCATGTTTTTAAATGTGGCAAGTTACCTTTCTTTGTTCCTCAGATGTCTCCTTGTATTACTAAGGACTGTGGAGGTTGCCAAATCCTTTAAAATATCTCATTAAACTTTCAGGATTCCATCTGAAATTAGGATGCTCTCTGTAAATCTTCTTTCTAATTGAGATTCATTTTGCTCCTGGTCTTCTTCACCTGCCCAGGTTCATTGTGTCCCCATCAGAGCCCTGTGTATCCCCCTCTGTTTTCCATCCACATCACATCTCCTCTCCTCTGAACAAGGGGAACTGGATGAAACTGGATGTCTTTCCCTAATCAAATAGGGTTACTTCTAAATGACAAGAAGGAGTAATTACCCTTAGTGGGTAATATATCAGGACTGTCAATCACACCCCAGTCTCCAGCATGAGATCGAGATCATTGAGCTGGCCAAAAAAGGTTCAGATATCATAGGGTTTTTTAACCTAAATGCAGAGCTGCATTAAGATGTGGAGAGAGAAAATCCTCTGACGAGCCTGTTTGGCTGGTATGGTGAAGAGATTGCAGGGCGAGCAGGTGAAAGGGAGTAAGGGAGGCAGCAGATCTTGAGACTCAACGAGTCTCACCCCACCTCCTACTAGTATAAATAGGCTCATTGGAGCACCTTTATCTCCACAAGCCTTAGTAGGCTCTCTCAGTGCCCCTGGCAGCATCTCCTTCTGCTTATAAGAGCCTTAGTAGGAGTGGCAGGTCCAGAAGAGCCTAAATGTGGTTATCAACCCCCTGACTAGAGTTAGCTGGTCTTGTCAGGTACCTGATGGTCCCATTTAGCTAGTCTGGGCCAGACAAGCCACCTCCTGCTTCTGGGAGAGAAGGGGGATGGGACAGTTGGTGCTCAAAGCATCCTAAACTTCCTGGGGTGGGGGCAGGAATCCCAGCTGTCTCCCAGTGCCTGTGAGGTGAGGGCGTGTGTGGGGAGGGTAGGATGGTAAAACTAAGGTAACCTGGCTTCCTTAACTCTGAATTTCTGTACTTTCAAATGGTGGTTTCCCCATATATTTAACCTTTATTGTGAATTTCCTGGATTTTTGAAGGTTGCTTTTTTTTAAACTACAGTGTTCTTGGAAGGATTTTGACTCTTACGTTACTGATATTATGGATGGAGCCATTCATGGTTCCATAGGGAGTTAAAAGCAGGGTTCTGATTTGTCCTTAAAATAGGACTAAGCTTGCCCTGTTAAACACTTGAAATACTAGTGTCACCTTTCAGCAAGACTGGGTCACATTGCTTTGCATGGACAAAATATGTGTGTGTGTGTGTGTGTAATATGCTCAAACTTAACTAAGCTTATCAAAGACTTGTTTTGACTGGGATACGTATATGCACTGTGGCTAAGTTGCATTTGCTGCAGGAAGCACACATTTCTCTTTCCATTGAGAGATGGTGTGGCCTAGTGCATTGGGCTGGAAGTCCGGAGGTATGGGTCCTAGTCCTGGCTCTACTACTGACATGCTGTGTGACCTTGAGCAAGTCACGTCACTTCTCTGTGCCTCTGTTTCCCCTTCCATCCTTTGTCTTGTCTATTTAGACTGTTAGGTCTTTGCGGGAGGTATTGTGTCGAGTATGCATGTTTACAGCTCCTAGCCCAACGGGGCCCTGATCTCATTTGGAGTCTGTAGATGTTATTGCATTACACATGGTTGGTGGTTGTTGTTGGTGACTTATCAGCCATAATGCTATATTAAAATCACTTGTGGATTTTTTTTTTTTAATAAAGAGGCGTATGGGATGGGTTGTTTCTTTTGGGATGGAGATATTGGTTACGGAGAGAGAGTATGTCAGGGGCACATCTGCAGGATGGCTCAAATCCAGCCATTTGTGGGTATTCCTGTTAACCTCCCAAGGGAAGAGGTGCAACCTCATCACTTAGGACAATGAAAATTTGTCACCCCAGTCAAAATATATAATAAGGATCAGTCATAACCTGATAGGGCAGTAGGCTAGATGATCTCAAGGCTCTCTCTAGATTGCAAAACTGTCTTTTTGAGGTATTTACTGAGTAAGGGTTAATGCTGTAATGGGATATACAACCATGTCTCCTGTGAACTTGCAAGCCCTAGGAAGACTGAAGAAATTGGCTCTATTCCTTGACAATTTACTGACTGATGCAAACTTTGCATTAGTCTATTCTGCTGTGGACTAAATAAATTGTGCCTTTCCTGAGAAGTGACGGGCCAGCTAATCAAATAGTCAGCGGCTTCCCATCAGGCAAAAGGCCAAATTCTGCTCTGCATTACACTGGGGTAAGCCTGGAGAAAGTCCACTGAAGTTAACAATGACTCTATTCAAGTCAGTGGACTTACTTCCATTGTGCCAGCGTCTGTGCCTGTGGTGAGCACTCCGGATTGCGCTTGTATCAGAGGACAGAAGATGTGTTGCTTGGCTATGTTGCAGATGTGTTAGATAGGAGTAAACTGGCAGTGTGGGATGTGCTCATGAGGAACTGGAGCCAGGAAATGCTGGTTAGCAAAGCTCAAGAATGTTGAAACTAGAGACTGATGTGCTGCCTTCTAATGGCACTGGACCATTGCAAGTGATGTGGAGCAGTTTCATGATACCCCCATTGACCTTAATTTTTTCCCCTCTTGGCAGGCACAGTTAAGCTAGGACAATAACACAGTGGGTCACCTTCCATGTAAGAGCATGGAGGATTTTGTGTTTGGAGAAAGGAGGCATTTGCCAAAGACAAGTGTTCATAGAAGTATTGGCTCTTAATTGACTTATGCCATATAATGGTTCCTCTGTGGATGGGTGCAGCAGGGTTTGTTGTCAAAACTGTGTCTGCCTGGCTTTGAACCAAACGGAGATGCATGTTCAATTAGGTTGGGGTTTTTTGGATGTTACTGTATTTAACAAAATAGTCTCTTTCCCTCTTCCCCCCCCACCAGTTTCTGATTACTGGCTCATCATTCAGTGGACAAGCGCTACAAGTCAGTTTTGGAGGAAATCCTAGAAAAATCATGCAGTGGTATTTATAAACCATTGCCTCATCTGTAGGGAATGAGAGCAAGATAAAGGCTTTGAAAGCCAACTCTTCAAGTGAGAATAACAATTTAAGATCCTGGTTAGCCAATTTATTTATTTTTCTTTTTGAATGTACTATTTTGTGTCAGGTTTCAGAGTAATAGCCGTGTTAGTCTGTATCCGCAAAAAGAATAGGAGTACTTGTGGCACCTTAGAGACTAACAAATTTATTGTAGCGTAAGCTTTTGTGGGCTACAGCTCACTTCATCGGATGCATGTAGTGGAAAATACAGAAGGAAGATATATATATATATATACACACACATGAAACAATGGATCTTACCATACACATTATAAGGAGAGTGATCAATGCATAGTCCTCTGTATATTTGTGGATTCAAACAGTCTGGATTCCTTGCAACAAGTATCTCTTTTTAAAGGGACAATAGTAATTTAAAAATCACATTTTTGTCTGAATGTTTTGTATTTGTGTGTATGTGTCTCCAGAGTTGCTAGTTACTCGTCCTCGTTCTCCAGTTGGTGAGGTATTTGAATAGATTCTGAAAGGTTGGCAGAAGTCCCGTTGTAGCTTAAGAATTTAAACAATGAGATTAAAAACGAAAACCACTCAGGCATAAAAGTGTAATGCATTTGACTTTATTTACAATACCAGCAACTGATGTTATATTCTTTCACTCAGGAGTAAATTACTTGGCTCCTGACCTCCCCAGTGTAATTTACTACAGTGTATGTTTTAAAGCTATTTTTAAGTGCATGTTAAAGGCTAGCATTGCAGTTTTCTCTGGCTGGCTGATGGGGGTGGGGGAAATCCTTCCTTGCAGCCATGGGTGAGATGCAATACAGCAGTGCTAATCTCTAGCACATGTGAGAAATGAGGGTAGTGGACTCGGAGAACAAAAAGTCCAGATACCAGCAGTTAGCTGACATGTCAGCAGCTGCTAAAGTGGAAAATGAATGATAATTGTTGATGCAAACCTTCAGAGAGTGTCTAAAGATCACAGCAAAGGGTTAATCATAGCCATGTGTGTAGTGCCTTCTGGCATTATGTAGCATAGCAGAGCTAGTATTTATGAATGAAGGTAGGACATGCCACTTTCAAGCATAGGTGCTGGAACTGCGGGTGCTTGAAGTGGTTTGCATTATATACGGGGTTAACAGTTTGGTTCAATGGTTCTCAGCACCCCCACTATAAAAATTGTTCCAGCACCCCTGCTTTCAAGACCCTCTCTGACTAGCTGTTTACAAAATATGGTGTGATTTTTTTTAAGAACAAAGCTAGGTTGAATTGCAGCCCTAATTACTCTCTGTCAGAAATGTGACATGGTGCACAATATGTAGGGGCTGAAGGGGTTTAGCCCATCCTCGCCAATGCTATTATTAGTAACACACTGAGTCATAGAAGCAAGAATGCCAAACTGCTTGGGCTGTGTCCCTGCTGCACAGGAGGGAGCTAACAATAGAAGCCCAGCCTAGATGCATTCGGCAATAGGCATTTTTCCCCATGAATTTCCCTACACGTTTTTTTTTTTTTTGTTTAAATAAAGACTTAGTTGAACCACATCAGAGCTGAGAGAGGCTGGCTTATTTAATTTCTTTCTGTACCGGGTGGTATATATACAAAACACTTAGATTTTATTTACTGCAAATATTTCAATCACGGGCTGTATGTTCTGATTCTCCAAGATGTACCATCCATCTGCCGCTCTGTCGGAAGGGCGCCTGTGTATTGATTCTGTACATTAATTTTTTTTTCTCCTGAAGTAAAGGCTTTGGGAAGGAATTCCCTTGTGGTGGCCTGAATTACAATCCAATTTCAGCTCTGTGTGGTTTAACTGAGTTTGTTACTGGAAACCAGGAATACCTGAGGTTATGAGCCCAGGTCATCCATTGACTTCCCCTCTGAGCTCAGCCTCTTCTTCCTCTTTTTCTTTCCCATTTGTAAAATAATGGGTGATAAAATTTACCTGCCCAAAAGGGGCATGGTAAGGATTAGTTAATGTTTGTAAAGTGATTTGTAGATTACTGCAAAGCATTATGAATAAAGCCCTTTGGAGAAGGAAAATATATATAAGTACAGTATTGCCAATCGCAAGTGTTCACAAATCATGGTCTCTTCCTG
Organism: Platysternon megacephalum; assembly: GCA_003942145.1. Lineage (NCBI taxonomy): Eukaryota > Metazoa > Chordata > Testudines > Platysternidae > Platysternon > Platysternon megacephalum. The sequence goes on from QXTE01000048.1 coordinate 6,831,671, forward strand.
CCTCCCTCCCCCCCCCCACACACACACACGGAGGGGGGGGAGGGGAGATTGGCTTAAAATAATTAGGTTTTAAAAAAGTTTATTTTATATTTATTTGTCTTCTGGTTTTTGAGCCACTAGGCATTGTTTTTTTTATTATTGTTAGGCATTATGCAATAAATATGATTAAGGGCCAGCCAAGAATGGAGCCCCATTATTCTAGGAGCTGTACAAACACAAAGTAGCAGACATTTTCAAGCTTTTCTCCAAAACCTCAAGGGCTGGAAACTTACTTTTTTTTTTTTTTAAATAAAGTCTAAACCTCTCACCTAATAACATGACTCCTGAAGCTGGGGCTTCAATGGAAAACAACAAATATCAGAATTTCTATGAAATTGTGACAGGCTTGGCAACACTGTAAGTGCTTTATTATTTTGACATCAACTTAATGACCATCCTAAAACCACTGCTCAGTTAGCGCTGGGAGACTGGTGCTTGGGAGACTGAACACTGGAAAACCAGACCAGTTGCATGTCAGGACTCAGCAGTGCTATATTGAATGGACAGAGGTGTGTGTGTGTTGGAGAAATTTATTGGTAGCCTCATTGTTCAAGACATCAGGTTTTTGAGCACTCATGATCTTTTTTTATTTTTTTTTTAAAGGTGGGAATAATAAGAGGATTTGGAGCTTATACATATTGTACCTCCAAAGCAGATGAGTGACCCAGACCCACGCCAACAAATTTCACTTAATGAACATTTTGACCTTTGCTCCCAAACCTAGTTGCCCTCTAGAGAAAACCCTCAGGGTTTTTTTTTATGTTTGACTAACTTTTTTTTTTTTTTTTTTTTAACAGCATCCTTCAGAGAGATGCCCAATGTGCACAGTCTCATTTAACTATTTCATTGTGTGCTGTGGTGGAAAGACATTAGGAGAATGTCGCAGAGCCCGTTTGCTTTCTGGATATTAACATTTATATCTGTTTTAAAATGTAAACAGGGCTCTATCAAAGAAAGTCAGCTCTGCTGCCGTTGCCCACTTGTTAAATTTCCAGTCACCTTTGTGCTTCCTCATACGCTTGGGAGGAGGTCTCCAAAATTCAGAAAACGAACGCATTATCCTCTTTCAAAACTATCCTTAAAACTTCCTTTGCTGTGATGCCTACAAAAAACATGCCAACAGTTAAGCTGTTGGTATGCTGAGACCGCCCCTGTCATGCTGACCAATATTGTTTTATTGTTTCTTTGTACTTCCCTGTCTGTCGGTGTCCATCTGTTGTCTCTGTTCTTGTATATAGATTTTAAGCTCTTTATGACTTTTTAATCTGTTTATACAGTACCTAGCACAATGGTCCATGACTAGGGCTCCTAGGCACTAAAATAATACAAATAATCAGCACTTGTCCTGTATTCATCTTGGGTTCTAGTCAGGCTCAGTTTGGTTCAAATGAAAAATAGAAATATGCCTATCTCATAGAACTGGAAGGGACCCTGAAAGGTCATCAACTCCAGCCCCCTGCCTTCACTAGAAGGACCAAGTACTGATTTTTGCCCCAGATCCCTAAGTGNAAGCTGGTGAATATTAATTTTGCAATTTAAACAGTTCCCCAGGCATTCCTCAGTGCTCCTCACTTGTAATCTGTTCTCTGTCACTTGGGGGATAACTGTGTTGCCAGTGCTATACTGCTTGGCAAGGAGAAATGGAAGGTGGTGTCAGTGATAAGAGATTAGGGACGGTGGAATTTTGTTTGTTACGCAGCAGCTGCAGCAGGTTGTTTCAGCACAAGGGGCAGAGTCCACACGCACAGAATGAACTGACACTAGTAACAGGAAAAGGGACAGAGAGGGAGAGTGTGAGGAGTTAGGAGGCACAAGAAGAAGAGATAGTGGCAAGCAATCAGACTGTATCAGATTTTGTGGAAAATCTGACCAAGGAAAAGACGCCTCTGGAATAAGCTGCCTCCTGCCTTCCCCCCCTCCCCCCGGCCTTTTTTTTTTTTCTTTTTTTCTATCCCAGCCAAACATTGCTGGAAGGAAAGTGTGCGTGTGTAAATTACTTCGGTTAATCCTTGCTGGCTCTGCTACAAAGAGGACTCATTTGCCATGGTGAAAGAAAAAGGTAATTAACATGTATTGATATGTCTGCCATGATCGTCTAAGGTTTAAACCTTTCAGTGTAGAGTTAAAGTTGTTGTTGTTGGCTGTCTTTTTTCCTCTTTATATCCTCATGCCAATAACTGCAGTGAGCTGAATTAAGTATTTTTGCATCTATTTCCCCTACAGTAGGGTTTGGCGTGCACCTCGTTTCAAGTTTGTTTGTTTGCTTTCCTGGTAAATGCTTGTTTGTAAATGTTACCTGACTTGCATTTTTTATCTACTGTTTTATTGTGTTTTATGTAATTCCTAGAGTCTTTTTGCCACCAAATGAGTTACATTAAAAATGTAAATGGAATATCGTCATAGCTAGCAAGTCCTGAACATGAAGGAGAATGTCCTCGTAGTTTGTTTTTATATAGAAATGGGCTGTTTTGTAAAGGATAGTTTATTGGTATTGTCTGGACTCCGCAAGCTGTAATTGATAATTGTAATTTAATTATCTTAAATCACCCCTTAAAGCTGCTGCTCAAGCAAAAGACAGACTTGGAGTAGGAGAAATCAGGGAGTTGGCCAAGGAGTCGTTCATTTCAGTAACACAGGACTGTCTCTCTTGTTGCATTACAACGATATGAAATATAATCTAAATTCAGATATGACTCATGGGTTGAAGCCAATTTTGAAACTTAATATTTTAATAGGTGGATTCATAGACAGTAACACAAGGCCTAAAGGCAATCTCTGCATACCACAAAGAGAATCTATGTAATTTCTCTCTGCTTATAAATCTCAGTAAAAAGCAAGCTGGACATAATGTGTAATGTAGGAAAGGGGTGTAAGTGTCAAATTAGGCTAATAATTCAGTAGAATTTTTTACCTCTAAGACCTTAGCTGAAAACTGGTTGAGGTGACAAATAAAATGAATTGAGTGACCTGGTCTTTCATGGGCGTGGCCAAACCACTGAACAGTCTGGCATAGTTCTGGTCCATTGACAGTCCCTGCTTAAGAGAAGCCCAAGTCTGGAATCACAAGTATTGTCTGCTTCTCAGGTTTGAGGTATGTTATGTGGATACTATCAGCCTCTCTGTAGCATTAGTAAGTCACAGATGATATAGTGGTCAAATCCCACTTGGGTCAGCTCAGCCCTTCGCCCCTTCCAGCAGAGGTAAATGAAGTGTTGTGGAGATTATCATATATGGAGATTGAAATTAAACTTTAAAAACTGAGGTGCTATCTGGTCTAAAGATGCATAGTGTTATTCATAAAACTTTCCCTTTTGATGGCTAAAATTTCCTGTCTCCATCCCACTGATTCCCAGGTAGCTGGACTCTCCAACCTAGACGTGTTTGCGTTTTTGGGGGCTGCGTAAATACAACTTGATGCCCTGGAAGGTGCTGTATAAATGACCAACCCTTAAATTCGTATGAAAGAAAAGTGGAGAATAATAGAAGGAGAATGCAGTGTTGGGCATTATGTTGAAAATGTCCCATAGTCTATTTTGAGGGAAAATAGAGAGACTTTAGAATTTATCAATCCTGTTAGTGCTATTTTTAAATACCTAACATGCATTCAGTTTGAGTTTTAGACTAAAACAAGGGCTAAATGTTCTCTCCTGAGTCCATAAGAACAGCTACCACTGATACCTCACTGTTACAGATTACAAACAGTCTGTAGCCCTTAGTATCTTTCCACATTTTCCCCCATTATTTTTCTGCCTTACTATTTCAGACAGATACTCCCACAACTCCTTCTCCCACTTCATCCAGGACATCAGGAGTTGCAGCTACTTGGGAGCTAATTCAAATGCCACTCTGTAGTGTTGCTTGCTTGCAAGATGACATGCTAGTGTAGTGCAGGAGGTACCCTCTCTTCCAGCTTCTGCATGAGTCGTCCTCTCTTTAATGTGCCTAAAATTCTGCCTGTCTAATGCCTGGGAACCCATGGTGGTTCATAAACATGCTGGCCAGGAACTGGAGAGGCTGGTTTCAGCTAGAAAAATGCAATCCCAATTCACTGAAGTGCAAACCAGTTAGTAATGGTTCATATCAAATTAGCATGCTTCATTATGTTCATAGTGTAGAATGATTTCAGTGTGTGTCTGGTCAGCTCAGATATGTGCATAGAAAAATATTGAGTCCAGGCTGCTATTCTTCAGTCACCAAATGACGCTGGCGGAATAATGATTGACTGACATTACATTTTCGTTCCTCTGAATGTGCACCTGTCTGCTTCTTTTGATCTGGTGTACTTGACACATTATTGTTATGCTATTTCATTCAAGAACAACTTGCCCTCACAGTATTCAGTAACTGATAAAACAGCTTGCGTATGCTTCTCAGTCAGTATCTGCTTTTCAGAATATCCACCTGTCACGCCGCAACTTAAAATCCCTACTGTGGAGTGTAACTAGTGTATTAGTTTTGAATCCAGTTTGGTAATATATTTTCTAGCTAGGAGCTGGCCTATAGAACTAGAGTAAGTGCTACGATGTTGAGGTTTGAGACTGAATTTTGAGCTTGAGGCCAAGATCCTCAGCTGGTATAAAATGGCCTAGCTCCAATTAGAGCAATGCCAATTCACAGCAGCTGAGGATTTGCCCTGAGTCTTGATGTCTTGGCCAACAGATTCAGGGAGTATCCACAAGTACAACTCCCATTCTTACTGGAGCATGAAGGGTAAGTGCCAAAAGATGAAGGGAGGAGTTGACCCTAGTGGTATTTGAACTTATGATCCCTATGGGAAGTTATGTGGGATAACATGTGGGGCAGACCCAGGGGAATGGAGCCATGACTTGACAGGCCAAAGTCATCCTCTGGAAAGATGGTGCTTGATTAAAGAGAAAGAAGAGATGGAAGTTTGATGGAGACTTTAACTCTCAAGTGCCCATCTCTGCAGCCTTAAGATTTGTGCCTGTCCTGCAGGAGGTCCCTCTAGGTCTTTCTGTGGAATGGTAGGCACAGGTGTCTGGAGGGCTCAGGATGCCTTAAGCTGGGGGTGGGAGTGGGGGTGTCAGGGAGTCCCAGCCTACCAAGCATCACAGAAAAAATCAATATATTTCAGCAAAACTTTAATAAAATTTCCATTTGCAATTTTCCCTTTTTGTCTAGTAAAATCTTGCAGGGAAATACGCAGTTCCCTATTGGTTGAGGTGGTCGTTGCCAAGTACTGGTATACATTAAGTTCATGGTCAAGAAACTTCTTTGATGCTGACTGTGTCCCCGGTCCTGCCTTCTTTTCCATCCAAATCTCCCATTGCAGTTATTTATGCCAGTACTAGAACTGAAGCACTTTAGATGAGATTACTCTTGAAGGCCACTCAAACTTCAGCTTGTGCATGGAAAGCATCTTCCTGGTCACTTAACAGTTTTCCTTGCATGGAGCAAGGTCAAGGTTGCAGAACAACCTGTCCATTTAGTCCCTCTTGAGTGCACCTCTCTGGCGACAGGTTTTGCCACCTTCACCACTCTGAGTGTAATCATGAGGGCCTAGCACTCTTAGACTGGGTCTCCAGGCTGCAGCCCTCTAGTTTACCAACCATGATAAGAAGACAAGCCCAGTTGTGTTTGGTACCTGTTACCCATTTTCCTCCAGGAACCTGTGACCAGCAACTGATTTACAGTAACTCAAAAACAGCTTCTTCAAAACAAAATATTTATTCACCCACAACTCCATAGCAGAGACAAGGAATAAAACAACAAAATGCATATATATCAGGTCTTGCCTACACTTTATTCTTTCCTTGCAAATTTTGGGTATGTTCCACTCAGCCCAGTCATCCCTATTCCTGTCCTGGGTGAGACAGTCCCTGCAGCATCCTCTGTGTTCCTCTCAGAAATTCACCTCCATCTGCTGCTGCTTGCTCACCTCCCTCCCCTTCCTATCAAGGCAGGGTTTTTAACGGTTTAGTGTTCCTTTGTTCCTAGGCCCTGATCTGGGAAGAATAAGTCTTGCTATGCTGGCTGGAGCATTTCCCAATTAATAACTCCCCCATTGTTTGTTACCAGACGTGCCCATTACTTTGGGGTATGCTCATTTATTCGGGTTACTCCTCTGGGGAAGGGGGTTCTGTAATCCTGTCAATGTACTGCTTGTGTCACTTGTGTTTACATATGGAACTCTACTTCTCCCTTCTGTAAGTCCCTCCCAATGGAGCTATCCTGCAGGACCTAGGGTCCCTAGGGCTGGGTTACTCCCACCCCAGAACCGGATGAACACCCACACACCCACACGTACATTAACAGAGCAATTCTGAGCGGACCGGGTCAATCAGCACTGTCAAGCTGACCCCTTATATGTCTCTGGACTCACTGGGCTGGAGGAAGCAGCACTTTCAAGCTGTCTCTCCTTATATGCCCCTGGGCTCCATGGACTGGGTCAAGCAGCACTTTCAAGCTGTTACCCTTATGCGTCCCAAATTCAGCACGTCCCTATCCCCACTCCCCCAACACAATTGTACTGGCAGTAACCTACTCGATGAGCAAACCCCACCGTATTTTGGGCGCTGCAGGGATCTTTAGCTTAGGTAAAAGAAGCGTTGCTGTAGAGTGAATGGGGGAAGCTAAAAACACAAACGAGTAAAGTTCAGCAAGAGAGAGAGAAGCAACCAACTTAACCATAGAAGTTATTTATTGAATAATAGTGATAACTACACAAGGAGGACTAAACCAACATAACATACATGATTAAAGGCTAATACCTAAGGTAGACAGGAAAACAGAGAGAGAGAGAGAGAGAGAGAGAGAGAGAGAAGGGGGTCTCACCACTCCATGAAGCTTGAACTGGTCAGGGTTCCCAGATGACGGTGGTAGCTGAGGGTCCTGAGGGCAAGAGGCAGGCAGAGTCCCCAGCACGATCAGTGAGGAGATGATGGAGTTCCAGTGGAACTGATGCCTAGTTTGGATCTAAGCATCAGAACCCTGACTAGAGGATGAGTAGGGGTTTTTGTAGAGAAAATACAATGGTTCAAGGGAGAACACTGGATTTGTTTATAGGTAAACTGATGTCTCAAGGGTTTTCTTTAGACTAGACAATAGGAGCTGATCACTCTTGGCTATGGGTGGTGTTTTCTTCCAGGGAGCTCACAATGCAACTAGGCTGCTTCAGTATTTGGATATCAATTAAGGATTCATTACTAGAATTGGTCTGATAATTGCTGAGCTGGGTGTGTGCAGACATAGGTTCATTAGCATCTGGAGCAGAGATTCCCATGATGCAGTGCTTCCCTGCTTTTTCTGGTCCCAGAATCCAGTGTGGTTCTCTGTTCTCCATTCTGTATGCAAATTGAGATGTCTTCCTGTCCCATCTTTCATGCAGATGAGGCTAGGGGAGTTGTCTCTGCTCTCCATTCTGTATGCTAATGCAGATGTCTTAATCTTGTCACCCTTGTCAGGAGGGGTCTAGGTGTGTCTCCCAACGCCCTTCACTGCTCTCTGCACTTCACTGCTCTCTGCACGTTTTCTTCCTCTGATGGGTTTTGGTTTAAGCAGAGGCTGGGGGGGGGGGGAGGGGGAAGTGTCTTCCATGAGTCAGGCTGGACACTCTAATTTAAGGTTTTGCGTGCACAGAGGTGTCTGGTATCAGTTTCTCAAGGAACCGTGGTATTCTCTCCGGTTGTACCTTGTTATAGTTTCCTGTTTTTCCCCATCAGCTTCCTTCAATTTAATTCCATGCAGTCAGGCAATATATTATCGAACAGTAAAATGAGTTGCATATGGTATTAAGAAAAAATAATACAAATAGCTTCCTCCTCTACAAGCACATTTTATACCTGTGCTCCAGGGACTTTCCAGGTGTAATTCATAAGGCCAGAAGAGACAACGATTGTTATCATCTTATATGACCTCCTGTGTAACACAGGCCATAGAACTTCCCCAAAATAATCCCCAGAGCAGATCTTTTAGGAAAACAGCCAATCTTGATTTAAAATTGTCACTGATGCAGACTCCATCCTGGGTAAATTGTTCCAGTGGTTAATTACCCTTTACTGTTAAAAATGTACACCCTCTTTCCAGTCTGACTTTGTCTACCTTCAGCTTCCAGCGATTGGACTGTTCTACCTTTCTCTGCTGCATTGAAGAGAGCATTATTAAATATTTGCTTCCCACGTAGATACTTACAGACTACTCAAGTCACCCCTGAACCTTCTCTTTGTTAAGCTAAATAGATATACTCAAAGAGCTCAATCACAATCGAGATATTGGTTTTGAGTTATGGATATGGGAGTTATGGGTCCTGCCTCTGGGAGATGATCTTGGTCCTCTTTCTCCACCCAAACAGCTGATTCCAGCCAGGGTGTTGTCACTGACAGTTCAATACTTGGGTGTTTTGTAGGATGGTGGGTGGACAGTCTCAGTGTAGTCTCTTGACTCTGGAGCTTGCATCCCCGGTTGATCTGGCAGACCCTGATTTGGTTGAGGAGCTATATTTTCTTTTTCACTTGTGGTTTATAGTGTGTCACATTTAGGCCTGTTTTAATCTGTGGGTTTTTTGTTTGTTTTTTTAAATTGCTGGATCTGCTCATGCAGGTCTCAATAGACGCATTTTATAAATATGCGAAACTAATATATGTGAAAAGGTGGTCTTGTGGTTAATGTAGTATATTGAGAGATGAGGGTTCAGTGTCTGGCTCTGTGATAGATTTCCTGATCTTGGGGGAAGTCACTTAATCTGTCTGTCTGGCTTCAGTGACTCATCTGGATAATATCCAAAGGAGGATAATAACACTTCCTTTGTCTGTTTTGTCTATAAGGATTTTCTTTGGGGCAGAGAATTACTCTTACTGAGTGTGTGTGAGCAAAGAGAGATATCACCACCACTTATAATAACAACAACTATACCCTAACATAACAGACATCACTTCAAACACTGTAATACCTTACTAACAGGTAAAAGCAAAGTAAAAGAATTAAGGTTGTGTGTGTGTGTGTGTGTGTGTGTCTCTCTCTCTCTCTCTCTCTCTCTCTCTCTCCCCTTATGGCTTTATCCTTTTAAAATATTAGATTTAAAATTTCAGCTCTGATGGACAGCATTAAGTGTTTTCTTAAACTTTTTTTTCCCTAGGACTGATTTCACACTGTAGGTTGAATATTACCATCCTGAGAATGGGGTAACAGGCTTTGCACAATCCTGACATGTTTGATGGATTCCCATGTTTTCTGTAGCGGAATTCCATGCATTCTCTCACATCCCAGCTACATGTTAAAGGGAGCTTGAGCAGATGCTATGGAAAGATGTAGGGAAACAGCCGTTTACATCAAGAAATTTGGAGTTGTATGTGTTTGGAATAAATTGGAGGGGATGACATAATGGTTTTAAGAATAGGAGTACTTGTGGCACCTTAGAGACTAACAAATTTATTGTAGCATAATTTGTTAGTCGCTAAGGTGCCACAAGTACTCCTATTCTTTTTGCGGATACAGACTAACACGGCTATTACTCTGAAACCTGTGATAATGGTTTTAGTAACTGAATTTGCGACACCTACATTCATGTGTTCAGGTACAGTAATCTGCACTCTCTTCACTTTAGTTGGATTTCTTGGACGACACTTGAAAAAACTAAGGGCTTTATATGTCCCTTGGCACTTCTTAAAAGACTAAAGTTTCAAGAAGGTGAATTTCTTTTTATTTGTTTAAAATCCGTAATTAAAACAAAATAAAACTGCTGCTAAGAAATACTTTCCTGAGGGTAGCTAAGGTCTCTGGTATGAGAGAACTTACTTAGAACCATCTTTAGAACTGCCAAGCGTAGGATAGTCGGTTGTTTTTAGGATCAGTGCAGTCAGAAGAGGGAGGGTCTGTAGGGTGACACTGAATGGCACTCGCTGCGTTTAGTTCCCTTGGAGGAGAGAGTTGCAGTGAACAGGTTTTGTCTGTGGTCAGTAGCAATCCATATAGAATCCCTTTGCTATAATTAATATAAAAGGCTGTTCTCTATCTGTAAAACACTGCACTGACCATGTCGGTATCCCGTTAAGTATGATTAGTCCTTACCCATTCATTGATCCTGGGAATCTCCCCTGCTTATTTTGTGCCTGGTTGAGGTAAGCACATGCTTAAGCCCATCTCTGTTCAAAACAGCATCTCTTTAAGTCTCATTGACCTGAGTGGGCCTTAAAATTAATCACATGCTTGAGTGCTATCCTGTACTGGGATGTGTGTGATTTTTGCTGTGGGCCTGTTGTGTAGCTGTATGTTTTGCTACTGCCTGCTCTCATTGTTACACAGATGCAGAACGTTAGCTGTATCCTTGCGTAACTGATGGATATGATACAAATAGTAGGTGGCACTTGTATGGCACTAATCGTATAGGGCTATAAACAGGAACAGTTTATTCCTCCCGCCATCCCAGTGATGCACATCCTATATTACTGTTCCCATTGTACAGAAAGGGAAAAGCTGTTCCCATTGTACAGAAAGGGAAAAAGCAAGGCAGGGAAGTAAGTGACTTGCAGAAAGCTATGGAGTTGAGATCAAACTATATAACACCAGCCATTTATAAATGAAATGCTTTTTTAAAAATTTATTCTGGGTATAAATCTTCATTGTACAATAGTGGGGGGTCTAATTGCCATGGTGCTGAAAAAAAGCATGGACAACTGGCTGGCTGTGTTGGTGTTTCCAGTGCTTGCTTCAGTTCAGCATCACTAATGTTATAAGCAACAGAGAGTCCTGTGGCACCTTTAAGACTAACAGATGTATTGGAGCATAAGCTTTTGTGGGTGAATACCCGCTTCGTCAGACGCATGACGAAGTGGGTATTCACCCACGAAAGCTTATGCTCCAATACATCTGTTAGTCTTAAAGGTGCCACAGGACTCTCAGTCTGGATCTGTAAAAAGCAACAAACACGGCTACCCCTCTGATGCTAATGTTATAGTAACCCACTCCAGGGATTCTGTGAGTTGCTGTCTGAACCTAGAGCCTGGTTCACATCAGAGGTTTATTTTGTTTGTTACTAATACCAGCTAGGGGACTTATGGCGTTAGCTCAAGCAGAAGCAGGTTCTGCACTTAGCTCTGAAGGTCCAGTGTTCAAATCTCTCTCCTGCTTCAAGTAGGGGTCATTATATTACAAATAATGCCAATTTTAAAAAATATGTTTCTAGTATAATGTTCATAGAAGTATTGGCTCTTAATTGACTTATGCCATATAATGGTTCCTCTGTGGATGGGTGCAGGAGGGTTTGTTGTCAAAACTGTGTCTGCCTGGCTTTGAACCAAACAGAGATGCATGTTCAATTAGGTTGGGGTTTTTTGGATCTTACTGTATTTTACAAAATAGTCTCTAACTATTTATTTATTTATTACTGAAGAACCACAAAACAAAATATGACGACAGCACGATTTGTGCATTAGAGAAGCAGAAGCTGGTATATTTCCCCCTCCCCCTGCCCTTTTGTACGAGGTCATTTCCAATGCTTTCAACGCAGTCATCAGTATTTTCTTGGCATTTGTGTATTTAAAACATCTCACTAAAAATGAATGTGCTCTTTGGAGTTTGGTGATATTTATTGCGGAAATATTATTTTACTTTGCAAATGCGCAAAAGATCCGTGTTTCAGGAAGGGCTGTTTATATGGAAGGGCCTGTGGAGTAAGTGTATGCCCTCATCAGTTTTTTGGTTTTTTTACAGGAGATGGCTGTTGGGGGCGGTAGCCCCTCGGGGGGCTTATGTTGTTACATTACTCTATGGTGTCTTTAGTTATCATAGAATCATAGCAGTGTAGGACTGGAAGGGACCTCAGTAGGTCATCTAGTCCAGTCTCCTGCACTCAAGACAGGACTATGTAATAACTCGACCATCCCTGACAGGTGTTTGTCTAACCTGTTCTTAAAAACCTCTAATGTTGGAGATTCCCCCTTCCACCCCCCACCCGGCAATTTATTCCAATGCTTAACTACCTTAATGTTCAACCTAAACCTCCCTTGCTGCAATTTAAGCCCGTTGTTTCTTGTCCTATTCTCAGGTTAACCAGAAGAATTTTTCTCCTTCCTCCTTGTGACAGTTTTCAAGTACATAAAAGATTATGTCCCCCCTCAGTCTTCTCTTCTCCAGACTAAACAAACCCAATTTTTTCAATCTTCCTTCATAAGTCGTGTTTTCTATAACTTTAATAATTTTTGTTGCTCTTTTCTGGATTTTCTCCAGTTTGTCCACCTTTTTCCTGAAATGTGGTGCCCAGAACTGGAGACAATACTCCAGCTAAGGCTTTATCAGCATGGAGTAGAGTGGAAGAATTACTGCTCGTGTCTTGCTCACAACAGTCCTGCTAATACATCCCAGAATGTTTGCTTTTTTTACAACAGTGTAGCACTGTTGACTCATTTAGCTTGTGGTCCACTATGACCCCCAGAACCCTTTCCACAGCACTCCTTCCCAGGCAGTCATTTCCCATTTTTTATGTGTGCAGTTGATTGTTCCTTCCTAAGTGGAGTACTTGGCATTTGTCCTTATTGAATTGCATCCTATTTACTTCAGACCATTTCTCCAGATCATTTTGAATTTTAATCCTGTCTTCCAAAGCACTTGCAACCCCTCCCTGATTGGTATAGCCTGACACTGAGGCTAAATCCTGAGAGAGACTGGAGCTGAGGGGTAAGAACCTAGATGGATAGATAAATCCATGTATCATGTGACTGGGTGCTTGGGATGGACCACACTGAGAATGAGGCATTCAGGGCAGACTGCATGAAACAGGGCAGACAATCTCCAAAAACTTGTGATTTATTCTACAATTAGATTCACCAAACCAGTATCAAAAAAACTTTTGTAGCACCACACTGGTTAACAAGAAGCCAAACACAGTCCTCTTTAGGCATTCCACTCCTTGGCTCCCATCCAGACAAACAGATCTAATACATGCATCTGATGAAGTGGGTATTCACCCACGAAAGCTTATGCTCCAATACGTCTGTTAGTCTATAACAGGGGTAGGCAACCTATGGCACGTGTGCCGAAGGCGGCACGCGAGCTGATTTTCAGTGGCACTCACACTGCCCGGGTCCTGGCCACCAGTCCGGGGGGCTCTGCATTTTAATTTAATTTTAAATGAAGCTTCTTAAACATTTTAAAAACCTTATTTACTTTACATACAACAATTTAGTTATATATTATAGACTTATAGAAAGAGACGTTCTAAAAACATTAAAATGTATGACTGGCACGCAAAACCTTAAATTAGAGTGAATAAATGAAGACTTGGCACATCACTTCTGAAAGGTTGCCGACCCCTGCTCTAAGGGTTCACTTGTGGAATTCAAGCCTTCTCATACAGGGGTTATTGTTCTTGATACAGGCACTTCCCATTTATATACAACAAGAAATAGACCCTAGACCCCGTGTCCTAATGCTGAGATGTAGCATCACACTGAATCCAGTTTATGCTCCTGCCCTATGGTTCAATAACTGTTTATCTTGTAACAAGTCTGCTAGAAATTGTTGATTTTTTTTTCATTCAAACATTGGCTCAGTTTAGTCAACTTTTGAGTCGATATCATCTGTTTCAAAGCAAGCTTTGGCTTGCAACATACTTTCAGTAAGATCAGTGCCTTTGTATTAGTGATAGTGGTTTAAAAAAAATAAAAACTGCCTTTAGCTTTTCATTGATTCGGCTTCAGACACTACATGTGAACATAATGCATTAACTGTGTAGTTCATTAGTTAGTTAGCTGTTTTATGGAAAAGATTCTTGTTTTTCTCCAGCATTGACTAACATACGTGAAGTATAAACACTGTAACTGTCTGAAGTCTCTGTATTTACAAGACAAGCCACACTGTAGAATGCACAATTTGGTCACCAGGTTAGACATTTTCTTAGGAGACACCTAAAGCATCTGTCTTACAACTAAAAATGTGTGGCCAACAACAGTGAAATTAAATCATTAACGAAATGAAGCTCAGGGCTATCAGATCATTTCAAGGTGTCTACATTGCATGTTCCTTTCAGCAGCGAACAGAGTACATACCCACATAGCCCCTCTGGCACGGGTGTAAACAGCAGCGTAGATGGTGAGGCATAATTTAGGCAAGAGGAGTTAATACACATGTACCAATGTAGTGTCCCACTGCTGGAGCCTTTCTCCTCTGCAGGAAAAAACTCCCCCAGTGGGGAAATGCTCTGGCAGTGCGCAGCGCCTCACTGTGGATCCCTTCCCTGCCTCAGGGAAAGGCTCCAGCAGCAGGGAGGCAGCAGAAAAAGGCTGCTGTGGAGCCCTTCTCCTCCGCAGAGAGAGACTCTGCCAGACTTCCTGCTGCTGGAGCATTTCCCCTCCATGGAAGAGGCTGTGGCAGTGGGGGAGGCAGCAGGCTGAGCCTTTCTCCACTGCCGCCCCCTGCCTGAGCCTTTCGCTGACACCGTAGCTACACACCGCAGTGTGGACGCAGTGTGCTTTTTCACTGTGTGGTGGATAGCTACATGTACGCTATATGCCGCCGCGAGTGGTGTGTAGTGTAGATATAGCCTCCGTGAACTAGAAAGTTTTCAATAGGGGGCCATATCCTCAGCTGGTGTAAATCTGGAAATTTATACCAGCACAGGATCTGGACCATGGTCTTCATAAGCTGTACGTTATGATAGATTGCATAAGTATATTACACTGCAGATCTAAAACTGAGTAGTGTATTTGCATCTTAAAGCATGGGGGAACTACCTGTATTAATGTCAATAAGACTTAGAGGTAGAATTATCATAAATGCCAAATGCCTTGTCCCACTGAAAGTCAATAGGACTTGTCATTACTCAGATACTTTTGACAATACCCCACTAAAGGCTAGGACAGGGGTCGGCAACCTTTCAGAAGTGGTGTGACGAGTCTTCATTTATTCACTCCAATTTAAGGTTTCGCGTGCCAGTCATACATTTTAACATTTTAGAAGGTCTCTTTCTATAAGTCTATAACATATAACTAAACTACTGTTGTATGTAAAGTAAATAAGGTTTTTAAAATGTTTAAAGAAGCTCCATGTGAAATTAAATTAAAATGCAGAGACCCCCGGACCAGTGGCCAGGACCCGGGCAGTGTGAGTGCCACTGAAAATCAGCTCGCGTGCCGCCTTCGGCACTCGTGCCATAGGTTGCCTACCCCTGCTCTAAGTCTTATTGACATTAATACAGGTAGTTCCCCCCATGCTTTAAGATGCCAATACACTACTCAGTTTTAGATCTGCAGTGTAATATACTTATGCAATCTATCATAACGTACAGCTTATGAAGACCATGGTCCAGATCCTGTGCTGGTATAAATTTCCAGATTTACACCAGCTGAGGATATAGCCCCCTATTGAAAACTTTCTAGTTCACGGAGGCTATATCTACACTACACACCACTCGCGGCGGCATATAGCGTACATGTAGCTATCCACCACACAGTGAAAAAGCACACTGCGTCCACACTGCGGTGTGTAGCTACGGTGTCAGAGAAAGGCTCAGGCAGGGGGCGGCAGTGGAGAAAGGCTCAGCCTGCTGCCTCCCCCACTGCCACAGCCTCTTCCATGGAGGGGAAATGCTCCAGCAGCAGGAAGTCTGGCAGAGTCTCTCTCTGCGGAGGAGAAGGGCTCCACAGCAGCCTTTTTCTGCTGCCTCCCTGCTACTGGAGCCTTTCCCTGAGGCAGGGAAGGGATCCACAGTGAGGCGCTGCGCACTGCCAGAGCATTTCCCCACTGGGGGAGTTTTTTCCTGCAGAGGAGAAAGGCTCCAGCAGTGGGACACTACATTGGTACATGTGTATTAACTCCTCTTGCCTAAATTATGCCTCACCATCTACGCTGCTGTTTACACCCGTGCCAGAGGGGCTATGTGGGTATGTACTCTATTCGCTGCTGAAAGGAACATGCAATGTAGACGTACCTTGAAATGATCTGATAGCCCTGAGCTTCATTTCGTTAATGATTTAATTTCACTGTTGTTGGCCAGACATTTTTAGTTGTAAGACAGATGCTTTAGGTGTCTCCTAAGAAAATGTCTAACCTGGTGACCAAATTGTGCATTCTACAGTGTGGCTTGTCTTGTAAATACAGAGACTTCAGACAGTTACAGTGTTTATACTTCACATATGTTAGTCAATGCTGGAGAAAAACAAGAATCTTTTCCATAAAACAGCTAACTAACTAATGAACTACACAGTTAATGCATTATGTTCACATGTAGTGTCTGAAGCCGAATCAATGAAAAGCTAAAGGCAGTTTTTATTTTTTTTAAACCACTATCACTAATACAAAGGCACTGATCTTACTGAAAGTATGTTGCAAGCCAAAGCTTGCTTTGAAACAGATGATATCGACTCAAAAGTTGACTAAACTGAGCCAATGTTTGAATGAAAAAAAAATCAACAATTTCTANCAGGGGTAGGCAACCTATGGCACGTGTGCCGAAGGCGGCACGCGAGCTGATTTTCAGTGGCACTCACACTGCCTGGGTCCTGGCCACCAGTCCGGGGGGCTCTGCATTTTAATTTAATTTTAAATGAAGCTTCTTAAACATTTTAAAAACCTTATTTACTTTACATACAACAATAGTTTAGTTATATATTATAGACTTATAGAAAGAGACATTCTAAAAACGTTAAAATGTATTACCGGCACGCAAAACCTTAAATTAGAGTGAATAAATGAAGACTTGGCACACCACTTCTGAAAGGTTGCCGACCCCTGCTCTAAGGGTTCACTTGTGGAATTCAAGCCTTCTCATACAGGGGTTATTGTTCTTGATACAGGCACTTCCCATTTATATACAACAAGAAATAGACCCTAGACCCCGTGTCCTAATGCTGAGATGTAGCATCACACTGAATCCAGTTTATGCTCCTGCCCTATGGTTCAATAACTGTTTATCTTGTAACAAGTCTACTAGAAATTGTTGATTTTTTTTCATTCAAACATTGGCTCAGTTTAGTCAACTTTTGAGTCGATATCATCTGTTTCAAAGCAAGCTTTGGCTTGCAACATACTTTCAGTAAGATCAGTGCCTTTGTATTAGTGATAGTGGTTTAAAAAAAATAAAAACTGCCTTTAGCTTTTCATTGATTCGGCTTCAGACACTACATGTGAACATAATGCATTAACTGTGTAGTTCATTAGTTAGTTAGCTGTTTTATGGAAAAGATTCTTGTTTTTCTCCAGCATTGACTAACATATGTGAAGTATAAACACTGTAACTGTCTGAAGTCTCTGTATTTACAAGACAAGCCACACTGTAGAATGCACAATTTGGTCACCAGGTTAGACATTTTCTTAGGAGACACCTAAAGCATCTGTCTTACAACTAAAAATGTGTGGCCAACAACAGTGAAATTAAATCATTAACGAAATGAAGCTCAGGGCTATCCGATCATTTCAAGGTGTCTACATTGCATGTTCCTTTCAGCAGCGAACAGAGTACATACCCACATAGCCCCTCTGGCACGGGTGTAAACAGCAGCGTAGATGGTGAGGCATAATTTAGGCAAGAGGAGTTAATACACATGTACCAATGTAGTGTCCCACTGCTGGAGCCTTTCTCCTCTGCAGGAAAAAACTCCCCCAGCGGGGAAATGCTCTGGCAGTGGGCAGCGCCTCACTGTGGATCCCTTCCCTGCCTCAGGGAAAGGCTCCAGCAGCAGGGAGGCAGCAGAAAAAGGCTGCTGTGGAGCCCTTCTCCTCCGCAGAGAGAGACTCTGCCAGACTCCCTGCTGCTGGAGCATTTCCCCTCCATGGAAGAGGCTGTGGCAGTGGGGGAGGCAGCAGGCTGAGCCTTTCTCCACTGCCGCCCCCTGCCTGAGCCTTTCGCTGACACCGTAGCTACACACCGCAGTGTGGACGCAGTGTGCTTTTTCACTGTGTGGTGGATAGCTACATGTACGCTATATGCCGCCGCGAGTGGTGTGTAGTGTAGATATAGCCTCCGTGAACTAGAAAGTTTTCAATAGGGGGCTATATCCTCAGCTGGTGTAAATCTGGAAATTTATACCAGCACAGGATCTGGACCATGGTCTTCATAAGCTGTACGTTATGATAGATTGCATAAGTATATTACACTGCAGATCTAAAACTGAGTAGTGTATTGGCATCTTAAAGCATGGGGGGAACTACCTGTATTAATGTCAATAAGACTTAGAGCAGGGGTAGGCAACCTATGGCACGAGTGCCGAAGGCGGCACGCGAGCTGATTTTCAGTGGCACTCACACTGCCCGGGTCCTGGCCACTGGTCCGGGGGTCTCTGCATTTTAATTTAATTTCACATGGAGCTTCTTTAAACATTTTAAAAACCTTATTTACTTTACATACAACAGTAGTTTAGTTATATGTTATAGACTTATAGAAAGAGACCTTCTAAAATGTTAAAATGTATGACTGGCACGCAAAACCTTAAATTGGAGTGAATAAATGAAGACTCGGCACACCACTTCTGAAAGGTTGCCGACCCCTGTCCTAGCCTTTAGTGGGGTATTGTCAAAAGTATCTGAGTAATGACAAGTCCTATTGACTTTCAGTGGGAGAAGGCATTTGGCATTTATGATAATTCTACCTCTAAGTCAGGGGTCGGCAACCTTTCAGAAGTGGTGTGCCGAGTCTTCATTTATTCACTCTAATTTAAGGTTTTGCGTGCCAGTAATACATTTTAACCATTTTAGAAGGTCTCTTTCTATAAGTCTATAATATATAACTAAACTATTGTTGTATGTAAAGTAAATAAGGTTTTTAAAATGTTCAAGAAGCTTAATTTAAAATTAAATTAAAATGCAGAGCCCCCCGGACCGGTGGCCAGGACCCGGGCAGTGTGAGTGCCACTGAAAATCAGCTCCCGTGCCGCCTTCGGCACCCGTGCCATAGGTTGCCTACCCCTGTGCTACATGATTGCCAGAAACTGGGAGTGGACACAGGTGATGAATCACTCGATGTTGAGTTAAAGGCTTCTTTTCTATATAAAGAAAGATGTTTTTCCTCTGATTCTAACTTTTGAAGTCAAGTTTTATAAATGTGGCACAATAGGTCATATACTGTATTAAGGGCTTGTTTTGTTTAATAAAAATACATTTATGCTATTTTGTGTGTTTAAATTCTAGTTACCACCCTAATGCAGCTTGACACAAATCATGAACAAAATTAATATTTAGTAAATAAGCCATATGTCAGTCACCATTTTCTAATCTACTAAAAATGGACAGTTAATAAAATTATATATTAAGCTATATAATTGCTTAAATAAATGTATGTAGTTATAGTGTACCCTCCTAGGTAGCACATGTTCCAGATCTAGTGTGAAGGTGCTATTTAGTTGTAAATCAACATGTTTTAGCATTGGTTATATCAACCAATGAGAGTGCACCTTTTTTTAGGAAAATAACTGAACTACAAATACAAATGTTGATTAAAATCAAGGCTTTCCTTTAGGTGACTTAAATCATTATTTAAATCAATCCACCCTGCCTTGCAGACTGGAAGAGTTTTCTGTTTCCTGCCTGCCAGGCTGAGTCTGCCAATGTGCAAATATGTCTGAATCTGGAAAATGACCAAGTGCTAATGAGGCTCAGACAAAAGTCAATACTATCTAAAGCACAGCGGTCCAGATCCTGCTCCCATTCAATGGGAGGTTTGCCATTGACTTCAGTGGGGAGCAGGATTGGGCCCAGTGTGTTTGCTGTGACCTCACCTTTAGAGAATCTTCCTAGTGAAACATTTCCCAGAAGCTTCTCTCTGATTTGTGGTAAAGAGCCAAGCTCTTCTGTGGTTTGCAGCAGAGGTATGGAGCTCTGCCAGCAGAACCTGCAGTTGAGTCAGCGTTTATCAGCGTGGTTCTTTGGTTTCCAAAACAGTCTTGCATTAGGAGCAAGGTTCAGGCACAGAAATATCATCATCAAGAGTAGCTGCCGTTTTTCTTTTTTTCTTTTTAAGGTGTTGTGGTTTTTTGTGTGTTGTTTTTTTTTTAATCCTAGAAATGTTACTTTTCAGGTAAGGCTGTAATTTCTAGTTGGGGGAAGAGCGGGCTAAGCAGTGGCTCTGTCCTTGGCTAAGACAGTGATACACATAATGGTCATTACCCATTTTGTCCCAGGAGCTGCTTTTCAGAAGGCAGCAGTGACATTACAGATTTAAAACTCCCGCAGCAACTGTCCCTTTATTTTAGGAATGTTAGGGTGACCATATTTCCCAAAGGAAAAATGGGACACCCCGCGGGGCTGGCCCGGCCACTCAGCCGAGCCCCACCTACCCCTGCTCGAGGCTGTTGCTGGTCACTCGAACCCTGCCTGCCCCCCGCATGCTGGAACCCTTTCTCTTCCCCTCCCCTGTTCCCACCCCACCCCACCCCTGCCCCCCACGCAGGACTGGCATCACTACTCACCCCTTCACATTCCTCCACACCGCAACCCTAGGGTGACCATATTTCTCAAAAGGGAAAACAGGACATGGCCTGGGGCTAGCCCGACCACCCTCCTCCCCAACCCAGGGCTGGCATCAGCAGCTGGCCTGAGCCGCACCCATGTGGAGCCAGCCCGTACCACTCTTTTCTCCCCCCCCCCCCCCCCCCCCCCCCCCCCCCCCCCCCCCCCCCCCCCCCCCCCCCCC
>QXTE01000048.1:6852298-6912719 GCA_003942145.1 Platysternon megacephalum
CGCGGGGCCTGCCTGCCCAAGCCTGTGTGGGGCCAGCCCACGCTGCTCACACCCTCGGCCCGTGCTCTCATCCGAGCCTTCCCTCCCTCCCCCCGTGCAGGCTGGCGTTGCCCTTCCATTCCCCCGCACGTTCCTCCACGACCCGCTAGGGGTTGCCTCGTACCATCAGTTGGCAAGAGCAAACAGGACAAATGCCCACTTTTGCCAAAAAAGTCGGGGTGGCCAGGACAGGGCTTAAAAAAGGAACTGTCCTGGTTAAAACAGGATGTATGGTCACCCTAAGGAACGTGCTTTAGTCAAGTGGAAGTTATCGGTCTTGTCTTTGGAACAGTGTGTTGGGAGGTGGGCATTGCTTCTTCTTTTAAATTAGGTCTCTCTCATAGAGCAGACTTTAATATTACTTCCAAAGGGCTGGATTCTGAACTGAGTTACTCTGTTGCAAATGTAGACCAGTGGAATTACTCCAGATTTACGGCAGTGGAGCACAGATACAAAATGCAATAAAATATACATTACCAGATCATGACTAAGATGAGGTTTCCTTAAAGAACAGCAGCTGGCTGGACAATGCACCCAGCGATCAAGGTTACAGCAAGACTCCAAACACCAAGTGGTTGCAGCACTGGAAGATTCTTGTCTCCTCAGGTAACTGTGGGACCTGATGTGTTTCCACTTAAAAATCGTGTAACTGATTTTTCTGAGTAGGGAAAAAGAGTCCAGGTAAAGGAGGTGTGGGGGTGTGTGTGGGGGAAGAAAGGTAAAGTGTGTCGTGTTCATAGCATGGACATTCAAAGGGCTAAGTGAGCTATTTGACAGACAATGTACCTATCTGGCTTGTTGACTTAGTGGAATCCTGTACTAAACTAAGGGACAATGTCTTGGTTAACCTTGTTCGTTAAAAAGCCCAGGAACTTAAATTAATTTTGTCTTGGACAGTTCTTCTGCACATAATTTTGGCTTCAAATTTGGTTCTTTATCAAGGAAATGGCCCTGTTGCTGTTTCCAGCACACAATTTAACTTCCAAAATTGTATCTGCCCTACAAAATAACAAGATACCTCAATTTGTTTTGGTGATTTCTTGTTGTTTGCATGGATTGACTTGAGAGCAAAACTGGAAGCACTGTAACAGCTAAGGCTTCAATATGTACAATGTAGGCTTCACAGTGAAGCTTGAAAAAGATACATTATTCTACATATTCAAAGAAATACTCGTTCATTTTTGATCACTGTATTACTAGCATTTCTTTTAGGGCTTTTCTACACACAGGTTGCACTTGGTTCAACTAAATCTAGTTTTTAAAAGTCCGTTTAGTTAAAATGGTGGAAACTCCTGTGTGGAATCTTATATTGATTTAAAACTGGGTGTATCCGTTTTGCCTGCTCCTGTAAATTTACTGATATGAGCTAAATGGGTATATCAGGTTTCAACTGAGACAAAAGTGTCAGTACACAGACTTGCTCTGGCTTAGCTACCTCAGTATGAAATTACACTTTTAGTTACATGTCAGTGAGTACTTGAATTTCATTAATTTCACACTAGCTCTGTGGTATGTAAGCACATTATTATTTGTATTGTAGTAGCATCTAGGACCCCCAGTCCTGGACCAGAACCCCATTGTGCTAGGCGCTGTACAAACAGAACAAAAAGATGGCTGCTGCCACAAGGAGCTTATAACCCAAGTAATGTACATGCTATACATATGGGAAGCTTTGTGTTATGACTGTCTTTCATCTCACAAAATCCTTCTGTTTATATATGCTTTATCGGTTTGGTTTTTTTAATTTGGTAAAAAATGTTTTAGAGAAGTGTTATTTGAGATGGTTACAGATATTTTTTTTTTATTATAAGATTTTGCATATTCTAAATCAGGTGATGTTAGGGTAACCAGATGTCCCAATTTTTTTATAGGGACAGTCCCAATTTTTGGAGCTTTTTCTTACATAGGCACCTATTACCCCCCACCCCGTCCCAATTTTTCACACTTGCTGTCTGGTCACCCTAGGTGATGGGATTTGCTCCTAGGTACTGGGAAATGGCAAACTTGTAATTGCCTTCATGATAATATGGCTTTCTTTCACCTCTCCAGAGGTTTGCAAAGGTCTTCTAAACAAGGGACTTGATTCAGGCCCGGGTGGTTCTGGCATTTGCTAGCATAGCCCAGGGCAAGACCACCTGCTGCTGAAAAGTCTGTCCTGAGCTGGCCAGCACCATGCCTAGGGCTTGTCTGACTAGAAAATAAGGTAGTGTTCGAACATAGCCTTGAGGAGCCTGTCTGGGCTGATGCTTTAAGGTAATGTGAATTAACATGACTCCTCAAGGTTGAGGTCTAACACAACCTTATTTTCTAGTGAAGAGCAGCCCCAAAAATGGATGGGGAAGGGGTATGACCATGTTTACTATCTTAGTTACTTAAATGGCCCCCATCACCCTAGTGTCTGAGTGTCTCACAATCTTTAATGAATTTTGCCTCACAATACCCCTGTGAGGTCATCCTTCCTCTCTTGGTGATTAGATTAGCAGAGCCTTGACCGTGGTTTTAGAGCAACTCTCTGGCCCCATCCCTGCCAGGGCAAAAATCCAGAGGGTAAATCCTTTCTGGAGTAGAGGTGTCCTTGCTGATGCAGGTGGGGCTTCCAGTGCCAGGCTGAGATCTCTACTAAACCCTGCTCAGGAGCCTCACTGCCAAATCAGCCTCCAGCTTACAAGTGTCCAATAAACTTGTACATAATCTTTTTTCTGACTGTAGCTGAACTTTAGTCATAAACCTGTTTTTAAAGGGGTCTGCAGTCAGGGGTAGTTTCATGACCATTCTCCCGCATGGCGCGCCACTCTTTCTTTTCCCCCCCCACCCTTAATTCCCTGTCGCGTGCTTGCTGGTGAATGTGAAAAGAGTCATCTCTGGCACTGAAACCTTTGCTGGGTGATGTAGATATCCAAAAGGAAAAGCTTGCAAGTGACTCCTTGGGAAGGAGTAGCACTTGGTTGCTGAACCTCGATACCAAAGCCAGAGCTGATGCCAGTATGATGGGCACTGTAATTAGCTCCATCAGAGAGCTCAGGTTGGATATGGCAGCTGAGAGCATTGTGTTAACTTAAATGGCCCTGAAAGGCAAAACATAATGAGAAAGTTAACTTGTTACTGGCAATACAATACTGGTTCCCAATTTTGGCCCGATTTTGCCTTTTATTTCATTCCAAATATGGGTCAACTCTTCTCCGATGCACAAGGGGGATCAGGACTCTGGTATGCACAGAATTTATTAAGGAGCTCTGTGTACACAAAGTAGATAGAGCAGGATATTGTGGGACGGGGGGTTACTAATAGGAGCTTTGCTATTATCTTCATTGGGCCCAGGGTCTGGCCCGTTCCCCACCATACAAATCAGAGAGGCAAGTTTTGCTCATTGTATTTTAAAATAATACAAGGCAGGAGTTTCTAATAGGTTTGGATTTTTCTTCTTCTTTTGTACTACTAAAGCTTGTAACTAAGTTAATAGACTATTTAATAGTCTTGCTTGGAAGAATAATAACCTCTGCTCTTCCACTCCAAAAATAGTATTGCATTACAGATTAGGAGAGGTTCACTCAAGGCAATGTACTTATGGGTTCTTATTTAGAAGTAACTGCTAATTAAAATATTAGTTGGCATTCCCCTCTGTGTTCTGCTTACTCATGTGAATTGAATCACAGTTCTAGGGATATAGATGAGATGATATGTACCACAGAGGAAGAGGTAAAGCTTCATATTCCAGTCAAGGAATCCAGGCAGCTAAGCTTTCTCTAAATGTTTTAAATAGAAAAACTGCGCTAACCAAATGACAGCTGCTGAGTTATAAGTTTAGCTGAATTTGAAGATATAAATTGTTGCCTGAAATACGTGATTTCCTTTAGGTTTAGTACTGTTGTTTTTCTTTCTGTTTACTATGTATTGCCCACCTAATGTGCATAATAGATAAACTGTACAAAATAGCAAAGTTTCTTCCCCAACAAATTTATGCTCTAAAGATATGAGCATGTACAAAAAAGAATAAAACAGAGTGGATTTATAGCAAAAGTACTCGATGAAGTGGTAGATAAATTTCCAGAAGTTTATTGAAGGAAGAGGGGGAACTTGCATGGCAAATACTAGATAGGAGGCTGTGGTGACTGTAAACAGTGGTGCGAAGGAAGGTGCAAAGTTAAGAGTGAGAGAGAGTGTCAGAGTGTGACCAGGAAGGATGTCCAGCAAGCTGGGGCGAGGGAGTAGGAGGAGTTGAGAGCAGTGGGAAAGGGTCTGAGAGCAAGGGGGGGGGGAGGGTTAGTACTCGGAAGTCTATGGTGCTGAATATGCCATGAATACATACCCAGATAGAACTTCATCCAAATGGCAGCAGAAGGCAATACGGAGGATTCAAGGAAGGTAGAAACACAGAGCATGTATGTCAGGTTTCAGAGTGGTAGCTGTGTTAGTCTGTATCAGCAAAAAGAACGAGGAGTCCTTGTGGCACCTTAGAGACTAACAAATTTATTTGAGCATAAGCTTTCATGGGCTAAAACCCACTTCATCGGATGCATGCATGTGTTATCCTAAAGATATATTGGTGAGCAATGTCACTATTTTGAGAATAGTATAATGAGCACAACTTTCTGCTAGTAAAAGAAGAAAAATCACAGGGGGATTGTTTGGGGCACCACTAACTACCCCAGATAACACAAACTGAGCCAAATTCTGTATTGATTTTCCCTTACAGTCCTTGAGGGTTTATTGGGTCCTTAGCCTGATTCCAGACAGCTCTTAAGTGAAAGTTAAACATTGCTGGTCAGAAGTAAAACATGGAGCAGTCGTGGTTTTATTAGCACAGTAAAGTGTGGTTATAACACTGACGAGATCTTTCCTTCTGCTCCTGTTTAGAAGCTACTCATTGTGGTAGTTACTGGAGTTAAGAATTTAGGGCAAAGTGGAATGTCTGTGTGATCAATACACCCCTTATCACCGTTCTTCCACGCCATTCTGTGAGTCTGCTTGGGAATTGTGCTGAAAGGTGTAGGTATTGCTTGTTGGTGCTCCGAGTTCTCTTCTGGCTACTTTGCAAGCTTAAATTGAGGATGACTTTGCCCACTTCTATCCTCTATATAGCCTTTCCTATGTTTGGCTTGTTCCTCGACACACAAAAGTTACATTCTGTTGAAGTCAACGGGAGTAAGAACAAGCCAGATGGCTTCCTTTTATTCTTCTAACTTCAGACACATGTTTCTGTGCTTGCCCTCTTGTATACAGTAGCAGGCATCTGTGCATCACATCCCTCCCTAGGACTCTAACTCTTCGTATCAGATGGGATTCTAATGCAGTAAGTAGTACATAAACCCAAGTAGCTGTGTTGATTTGACTTCACAAATTTGCTTTCTGTTTCTGTTCATTATGCTTGGGTTGGGCTTCCTGCTCAGGTTATGCTTGTCCATGTTTTTTTTCTGCCCTGCTTGCTTGTTGTATGCCTTCATGCACACTTGGTATGCGCTCTGGAACTGTAGGCAGTACTTGTGGAATCAGTGACAGGGAGAGTGACCAAAATCACTAAGGGATTTCTTCTCTTTCTATTTCCCTGCCTGTCTCAGTGCGATAAGGCAGATATTGTGCATGACTTAAAACACCATTTTATGGAAAGGGTACAGGTGCACAGAATCTCTGTTAACATGTCAATTTGTTGGGCGTACAGTGTAATCTATGGAGAGATTATATACCACTCACTGGTTGCTGAGAGCATACATCTATGAAGGGAGGAAAACCCTGTATTCCTTTTCTTACAGTGATATATTTTATTTTTACAGTGGCCCATTCCCAAGAACCTCACCACTCCACTGAGAAGCCTGTCATCCACTGCCATAAATGTGAGGAGCCGTGTAAAGGTGAAGTGCTCCGTGTCCAGTCCAAGCACTTTCACATCAAATGCTTCACCTGCAAAGGTAGCGAATTCACATTCATTTGGCGTAAATGAATTAATACATGTGAATGGTTCAAACCAGTTTGTCTTGAGTTGATTGTGAGGGGTTAACTTTGGATATTGTCATTGGCAACAGTGGGCAGAGGTGGATTCAATCAGAAGACATCTGTATTTCTCAAAATACACAGTCCCAGAACTTGTGGGTGGGGAAGGTGAAGGATGACTGCAGAGCTGGCCGAGTCATAAGTGTAAGAGCATCCAGCTGAATGGCACCAAAAAGACCAAATTCTCTAAGCAAACATTTATGTATTCAGGCCTTTTTAAGAAACCGATGACACTAACAACCAGTTACTCTGTTCTTATTACTACTGGATCCAGTAATTGCCATTATAGGAGTGCCGTCTACTCAGAAAAACATGTCACTCTGCATATTTATATTAGTTATCATTACAAGTAATAAGATTACTGTAACTGAAAGTTGAAACTTTTGTAGGTAGTCATGTTTCTCCTGTATGGTCAGTTAGGACCATGATCAGAACCTGCCTAGATTGGGATCTTAGTCAATTTCCCCTGTTTGTGTGGGGAACAGGAGAACATTAACAGCTGTTAGGGGCCCCTGCAACTACTTCTTCTAAATCATTTTAAACAAGTGACTGGATTTTAGGATGATCATGTGGGATTGGGCATGTTTATAATGTTCCACACAATGGAAGGGAAAACTGTCAGGAAACAGAAGTGGCCATCTTCTAAGCGCTCATTATTATAAACAGCAAGGGGGAAAATAAACATGATTTTGAAAAATGTTTGCAGGGGGGAGGGATTATATTGCCTCCTTTGACATTGCACAAAACATGGGTTTTATGCAAGACTCTTGTGTGCATTTGATAGTGTTGTAAATCATGGTGGTTCTTCAAGTGATGGTCCCTGTGTGTATTCCACACATGGGTACGCATGTGCATCATACACCTGAATTGGGAAACTTTTAGTAAGCTATGCCTGTTGGTCTGACATGCACAGTTCATCTTCTCGTGCTCTGGACCAAGGGTATAAAGGGCAGTGTGGACTGATACCTCTCCAGTTCCTTCTTACTGCCACATGATCTGAGTTGGAATCCTGTGTCGCTTCAATCTTCTTCTTGAATACCTGTAAATATAATTTGTAGGGCTGTCAAGCAATTAAAAAAATAATTGTGATTAATCACGCAATTAATTGCACCGTTAAAGAATAATAGAATACAATTTATTTAAATATTTTTGGATGTTTTCTACATTTTAAAATATATTGATTTCAATTACCACACAGAATACAAAGTGTACAGTGCTCACTTTATATTATTATTTTTATTATAAATATTTGCAATTAAAAAACAAAATAAATAGTATTTTTCAATTCACCTAATACAAATAATGTTGTGCAATCTCTTTATCATGAAAGTTGAACTTACAAATGTAGAATTATGTAAGGGAAAAAAAACTGCACTCAAAACCAAAACAATGTAAAACTTTATAGCCTGCGAGTCCACTCAGTCCTATTTCTTGTTCAGCCAATCGCTCAGACAAGCAAGTTTGTTTACATTTGCAGGAGATAATGCTGNATACTTCAGATTCTTAAACCTTGGGTCAAGTGCTGTAGCTATCTTTAGAAATCTCACATTTGCGTTTTGTCCAATCTGCAGTGAAAGTGTTCTTAAAATGAAAAAACATGTGCTGGGTCATCATCTGAGACTGCTATAACATTAAATATATGGCAGAATGCGGGTAAAATACAGAGCAGGAGACATATAATTCTCCCTCAAGGAGTTCAGTCACAAATTTAATTAATGCATTTTTTTAATGAGCGTCATCAGCATGGAAGCTTGTCCTCTGGAATGGTGGCCGAAACAGGAAGGGGCATACAAATGTTTAGCATATTTGGCACGTAAATACCTTGCAACACCGGCTACAAAAGTGCCATGGAAATGCCTGTTCTCACTTTCAGGCAACATTGTAAATAAGAAGCGGGCAGCATTATGTCCTGTAAATGTAAACAAACTTGTTTGTCTTCGCGATTGGCTGAACAAGAAGTAGGACTGAGTGGACTTGTAGGCTCTAAAGTTTTACATTGTTTTGTTTTTTTGAGTGTAGTCATGTAACAAAAAAAAAATCTACATTTGTAAGTTACACTTTCATGATTAAAAGATTGCTCTACAGTATTGTATTTTTCAATTCACCTCATACCATTTCTTTTATCATTTTTACAGTGCAAATATTTGTAATAAAAATATATATATATAAAGTGAGCACTGTACACTTTATTCTGTGTTGTAATTGAAATCAATATATTTGAAAATGTAGAAAAACATCCAAAAATAGTTAATAAATTTCAATTGGTAATCTATTGTTTAACAGTGCGGTTAAAAGTGTGATTAATTGATGAATTTTTTTAACTGCAATTAATTTTTTGAGTTGGCAACAAGGCATTCCCTGGGAAATATCCCACCATCTTCCACCCTCTAACTTCACCACCTCAACCAAGCTTCACAATCATCATAGCTGTGAACAGTATTAAATTGTTTGTTTAAAACATACTCTGTGTGTGTGTGTGTGTTTGTCTGGTGAAAAAAATTTCCCTGGAACCTAACCCTCCCTATTTACATTAATTCTTATGGGGAAATTGGATTCGCTTAACATTGTTTTGCTTAAAGTCGCATTTTTCAGGAACATAACGTTGTAGTTAAGTGAGGAGTTACTGTACTGTAAACATAAATATTTTTTCTTCAACTTTCAGAGATTTTTTTCTAAACTATAATACTGAATCTTAAAATTGATGTGGGAACTAAAATTGCACTGTAAACCAATAGCCCTGAAACACTTAAAAACAAGCTGGAAAGACTTTCTGCTATATGATCCCATAATTCAGCCTATCGGATACACTCATTACTGCTTGTTGTTTTGTCCTTTTAATACTGAAATAATGATTATTGTGGCAGAGCCCCTTCTCCGCCACGTTGGGTTCCACGCTTCCTCTTAATGGTGAGCTGGGGGATTCCTCTCTCCCTGGGAATTTCCCCACGCCCCTGGGTTTACTGCCCCCACATTGTCTGGGCAGGGGTTCCTCCCCGCCTCCGACAGGGGAAGGGGAGAGGAGCCTCTTAGTCTCTGGTAACTCCTCGGGTGTAGTGGTGGCAGGCCAGGCACCCAGTTCAGTCTCTCCCCTCTGGCGAGGTCTCTTTTCCCCAAACCTCTGGGGCCTGAAAGGGGGCTGTACGCCCTGTTGGGAAGGGTTTCCCATACTCTTTACCTCTGTACCTGTGAGGTCCGTCTCTGGCATTTGTCGGTGTCTGCACTGTCAGGCTCTCCAGTAGAGCACCTGCTCCCCATGGTTCCTATTGTGTGCGCCTATCGGACCGGAGGGGAGGCTTTTAACAGGTTCTGGCAGGCCCTTGATTGGCCCCAGGTGTCCTGATTAACCTGGAGTAACCCCTGTTCAATTACCAGGAGAAAAGGGATCTGCTTATCCTGGGGCTAATATACCTGCCTCCGGGGTTCTCTGCTCGGTGTCCCCTTTATGTTCTCTCTTTTTGACCCTTTGACCTTCACACCTGCCCTTGTTTTTCTTTTTTGTTGTCCCCCGTAATCAGTTGAGTTCCCGGGCTCAGTGGATCCTCCCCAAAGGCTGGGGGAGGGTCCTTTAGCCGGGCTTACGCCCACCTACTTCCCCTGGAATTTTCAATAGGACCACTCTCCCACTGCTCCCTGGCCCTGCTGTATCACACTACACCTCTACCCCGATATAACGCTGTCCTCGGGAGCCAAAAAATCTTACCACATTATAGGTGAAACCGCATTATATCGAACTTGCTTTGATCCACCTGAGTGCGCATGCGCAGCCCCTCCTCCCCCCGGAGCGCTGCTTTATCGCGTTATATCCGAATTCATGTTATATCAGGCCGCGTTATATCGGGGTAGAGGTGTGTATATATAGCCTCCTTTTGAAAACCTCCAATGAAGGAGATTCCATGACTTCCCTAGGCAGTTTGTCCATTGTCCTACTTTTCTTACAGTTAGGAAGTTTTTGCTGAGATTCAACCTAATCTGTATTTTTAACCCATTGCCTCTTGTCCTGCCCAATTTGGCAAGAGAGAACAATTTTCTCCATTTTTTTTTTTTTTTAATGGCAGCTTTTCAAGTATTTGAAGACTGCTATCATGTCCCCTCCTTAATCTGCTCTTGTCCAAACAAAACATCACTCTCCTATAGCCATCTGGCCTGACCCCGTCACATTATATATACATATATAAGCTTATTCATAACAAATTTTATTTTAAACTGTCACTTTGGGGCCAAAGCCATCCAATGTTTTTTATACAATCAATCAATATAGGGAAAAATTGGAATTCCAACTCCGATTCCCTTCTGGCATCCAAAACCTCATATAGATCTGTGTCTGACTGAGAGTGGATAGTGCTACTTTCCAAGCATTTGGTCATGCCCTGAAGATGTTGGATTTGACCCTCTTTGGTTTGTGTGTCTTGCTGAACCTTTTTGGTATTGTTAGTGTGATACATACAAGGAAGACTGTTCTAGGCAGGCAATAAAGACAGCAGCCTGACACTTATTCCCATACCACGTTCTAAGCTCACAGGAGACATAAGGGGCCTATTCTTCACTATGTCACTCTAGTTTTACACAGGTGTAACTCTAATTTGGGCCAGTGTGGCTGAATTGGCATAAAACCGGAGTAACGAAGGGATGAATCATGCCCAAGGACTTCCGAGAATTTTGTCAGGAAAGTATCTTAAGCGTTCTAAAATACCTGCAGGTCTTCTCAGTCATTTACATCCTACATGGCTTTCCCCAGGGAGACACTTTTTTTGCTTTGACTGAGTACTCTCTCTTAGTATTTTAAGAGCTACAAGCTCAGTGGTTGATTTGTTTAGCATGTTGCTAATTCAGCTTGTAGTTAAGGGTGTAGTTGAAATCCCTGCTACTCACATGTTACAGATTCCTGCTTAGTGACCAACAAACCGTAGTACATCAAGGCAAAATCCAGACAGGCTGACACCTATAATGCACTGCTGCAACCCCACATTGAGGGACCGGAGCATCTCTGAATTCATAAGTGTGCTGTGTGGTGACACTCAAGTGGCTATAAATCACCCTAAACCAAAGCCTACTGAAATCAGTGGAAAGGCCCCCTTTGTTTTCACTGAGCTTGATGTTTCTGCAATGAACGGAGTGCATATGTACAGGCACTCCAGTCATCTGTGGAGATAAAGTCTGAGACACTTAACACACCAATACCCCAACTCTGCCCCACCTCCCAAAAGAGAATTTTGTTAGCTCTGAGCAAGTAGCAGACTATTATAGCTACTAGAGCCAACCATAGGGGTTGATATGATGAAAATTATTAAGCCAGTGTATATTCTTCTGGGGAGTATGCAGATAAAGTCTATACTGAAGAGATTATTTCAGTTTTTACTTTAAGAATCTAAGCTATGTATTCAGATATTCTGTATATACCCAGTAAGTACTCTAGTAGTGGCTTTTCTGAAGTGCTTCAGCCTCTGTTTTTCAGCCTGCATTTTTGCACTTGCAGATATTTGTACGGGCTAGTTGGAAGGTGCAGATTAATTGCAGGTGTATTTTATAATGTAATAACACATCGCAAGGAGCAATCAGATACTTAAATACAGGTGCATCTTGCAGAATTCTTTGGATGTTGATAAATGTGTGTAAAATCTGAAGCCAGTTCTGAAAATCAGGCCCCAGATAATCTGTATCCGTAGATATCCATGCTCTTTCCTTCTCCCTCTCTCTTACATATAGGAATAAATTAGCACCTCCGGGGCTTGTTTGGGAACGCCATAGCCAGACACAGTTTTCAGAAGGAGAATGCAAAGAGAACATTATTTATTATTCTTCTCTGCCTCTTGCATACATTATTAGGATGAAAGGTGACTCTTTTTGTCACCGCATCGTTAGATGTCTTCCTTTCAGTTAGATGTTGCCTTCTAAATTGTCATTCAGCAAGGGGATGGGATGGCTGGGGGATATTTGTGGAGAGTTGTGAGTAAGTCTTTGCACCAGACGTTTAACTAAAACTTTCTGTGTATTAGCTGTTGGTGGATGAAAATGATTTCTTGCAGTTAACAACTTTGCCTGAATTACAGCCTTCTGCTTCTCTTTTTTTTTTTTTTAACCATAGATTACCTCATGAACTGTCCCTTCCATCCCATAGTTTGTGTGGGAATACATAGGACAGAGTTGAGTCATGCTCTCAATGGCCACCATGGCTATCAATGGGTCTGGTAGGGTAACATACATATATTGTGTGTTACAGTTACTGAGTTTTTAATAACAATATTTAGCTCTTTATATAGTGCTTTATATTTTCAAAGGACTGTGCAACAGTAGCTGATTGGTCCTCAGAATGTTCTTCCATGTAGGCAAGTAGTATCCTGAGTTTACAAATGGGGACACTGGAGCAGAAGGTGTTTCAGGGACAGGTTGTGAATCCTATACTCTGTGAATAGCTCCTCACAGGACAAGTCCGTCGGGTATTCGTGTGAGTAGCAGCTCGTCGGCGGGAGTCAGGCCTTGACATTCTGGTCCAAACTGATTTGCCAAAGACCCTATATTGACTCAGAGCCAGGACTAGAACTCAGGAATTGCGTCCTATGCTCAATGCATTGAACTATACTGGCACCTTGTTTGGATCTGTTTTTCTTTTAGTTCTTTACACATGTCTAATACAGTGGTCTCCAAACTTTTTTGATCGTGCACCCCTATCATTAAAACATTTTTGAGCACGCACCCCCTGCCACGCCGAAGTGCGCAAAAAAACAACAACCAACAACAACAACAACCCGGACTCCCACCTGAACTGCCAAAGCCCCCCCAAAAAAGCACTCCTCCTGCCGCGCACCCCTAAGGATCCTCTTGCTCACCCACTTTGGAGACCACTGGTCTAGTATACACTGGCTACACTCTTCGGTTTGTACAGTTAATAGCATACAGATTTTTGTAACTTGAATGATAACTGGCCTGACTGTAGCTGTTGCTTATGAAGATATTCCTGAGCTGCTGACAGTTTAATCTTCTGTAATATAATCTGCACTGCTTTAACCAATGTCACCCGGCAAAGAGCAAGGCTGAAGAAACTTGTGTTTGTCTTTAGATGTGGAGCTGCGCTTTTATCATTCTTATGTTCAGTGAATTTTGGGCTTGTGAAAGGTGACAGAGAGCCCTTTGTTTAGCCACAGGACAAGATGGCAGTATACAGCATCATCATGAGCTAACAGGCCACAGCTCTGACCTGGAGGGACCACTGCTAAGTGTGAGGGAGGACTTCACTCTCCATTGCCCATTCAATCCTTTGTCTCCTGGTTTAGACTGTCAACAAGACTGTGTGTGTTTGTTTGGCGTTTCTAGTCCTCCAAGAACTAGGCTGAAACCACTGGCTCCCTTCCTGTAGAGATGCAGATCTGGTTCATTGTCAACCCTTCATATTTTAACTGAGGCCACCTTTTTCTGATAACTAACGACGTATACCATATGTTTATGACCATATGGTCCATACAAATGGGATGCAGCTGTTCAAGGAAGTTTCAGGCTTGTTTTCCTCTTAATTTAGTTTGGTTTTTAATTTGGCATGAATTCTTCTTTCCAGAGGCTTGAATTTGACACCCTTAATCCATAGAGTACAGTTAGCTAACATAAGCGACTCCTTGTTATGGGGGCAGGACTCCTCAGCTACAGGCATCTTAGTTGTCTTATTCCACTCAACATATTGGCTTAGACTCCAGGCCTTACTGTTGCAATGAGAGACCCATACTAATGTGCAGAATGTTCTCCTGCCCATCAGAAATGTTTGAACTTTTATGTGCTAGCATAGTAGGGATACAGAAGGATTCCACTTCCCTCCATAGAACAATCCCACTAGTGGTGTTAGAGTTAAAACAGTGGCTGAGGAACAAGGAATCTGTGGGACTAAGTCATCACATGTAATTTTGCTGTATGCTAGGTTTCCATTCCGGTCCTTAGCCATTTGTCTTCTGTTAACTATATGTGCTATGCCATAGTGTTCAGTGTATTACAGGTGATGGTATTGTTCTGGGCCATTGAAATTGGGGATGTTGGGTATAAGCTTCATTTAAGATGGATGTAAGAATCCACTAACCTCCCTTATGAAACCTGGTAGCTGAAACAATCGGGGGGCCTCCAACCAAATCATAGGCACGTGTCACTGTTCAAAACAAAGGCACATGTGAAGCCACACAGGAACTTGAACTACATGAGTGGAGAGGCTTCTGTGAGTATTATTTGAGTGTGGGGAGAGGGGGAATGAGAGTGAGAAGGAGAAGACAAGGCAGAAGGAAGCATGAGACACAGTCCGAACGTTGGGAATGTGGCCCTGAGGAAAGCTGAGAGCTTTCAGGGTAGTGCTGATTGAAAAGGTGCTTGGCATGGGCAGCGGGTATAATAGGCTAGGGGAAGCTAAGCCTCCCCTGGTGCAGCTGCTATCAACCTGCCGCCAGATGCCTGGGCCGTGGTGGCCCCACCTGTGATTCGTCTCTTCCCCGAGGCGCCCGCTGCTGCCTGGTGAGTTCCTCCTCTCCTCCATCCCATTCTCCGGAGGTCCCTGCCATGTCCCTCCTCTCCTCCGCCTCCTCCCCTGCGAGGGGCCCATCGCCTGCCGCATCCCTCCTTCCTGCACACCCTCCCCCACAAGGCCACCTGCCGTGTCCCTCCTCACCTCCTACCTAGAAGCCAGCGGGGGCTCAGCT
Source organism: Platysternon megacephalum (assembly GCA_003942145.1). Lineage (NCBI taxonomy): Eukaryota > Metazoa > Chordata > Testudines > Platysternidae > Platysternon > Platysternon megacephalum. Next base: position 6,866,986 of record QXTE01000048.1, read on the forward strand.
CCGGCCGGCAGCCCAGGGCTTGGGCTGGCAAGGGGGGTGGAAGGAGTGGGATGGGGCAGGACCTTGGGCATTAAGGCCGGGGGGCTAGCCTCCCCGAAGGGGGGTTTCACCCAGTGCTTGGAACTGAGAACATAGATGCTCTCTCTTGGTCAATTCTCCTTTGTTCAAGAAAATAGGACATTGTAAATTGATGCAACCCGGTTTATTTACAAAGAAACACTTAACTCCATCACCAGTTTCTCCTCCTAACAGAAACAACTTTCCACACCCTGAATTTGACTGAACACTCCTATCAGAAGGGGTAACAGTATTACTGTATCATCTCGGTTTGCACTGGCATGCTCAGATGGTAGCTTGTCATACATGAGGGTGATATTAGTTATGCTGTAGGGACAAGTATAAAAAGCAAGAATCCCACTAGACTTTGAATGTGCTACCTTATGGGCACTGCTGGTTTCATTGGGAATTTATCAAGGGAGAATTGCAAATTTCTGTTTCAGTGCAGTCTCTCATGGAGTATTCTCAAATCAATATAGTCCCTACCGATATGCCTTAACCGGCCCATGCCCTCTCTGCTCCCCACTCGGGTAGATGTATATTTCCAGAATGCTAGTTTTCAAGGTAGGGATGACTTTCTGACAGCGGTGATTCACCTCTGCTGAATGCTGTGCTCCTTTAGCCCAGAGAGGCAGCCAGCTGCTATTTCATACCGGTTTAGAACCATAAGTGTACATCTCTCTTCTCCCATCGCTGCCTAGTCCGGATGGCTAGTTCTATTTATGGCTCAAGTTAAGAGCTGATAAAGAAGTGGAGAGCTAGAAATGGTGTCGTTTATTCCCAAGGAGGTGAGCTTTGCCTGCATGATGATATGCACGGAATCTTAGTCACTCAGCAGCTGACTCAAACCAAGAGTTAAGACGAGAATGACGGACAGACACATTGAGAGGGACGAAAGGTCTTTAGCGGCACCACTTCACTATTGCTATTTTAAAGCAGCATTCTTTGACTGTTGCGTAATAAAAAGCCATTAGCCCTGCTAGGGAATAACATAGTCCTGTGTTCCAGATGCAGAGTTAATTAAATACTGTTTTGTCTGAATATTCATTAAATTCCATTTAAGATCAGTACGTTATGGCAGATTTTATCCTGACCTTGAGTGTGTGAGGGGAGTGCGTGAGGGGAGTTTTGTGAGGAAGGAAAGGAGATTGAGCTGGAGACCTTCTTTGGGGTGCTTTTTAATCTTTAATTAACACCAAAAATCAATAACAGGAAAATAGTTTATATAGCAATAGATTAAAGGCCTGAGCCTGCAAATTTTTACATGCGTGAATAACATCTACTCATGAGGAGTCCCACTCACTTCAATGGGACTGTTAACTCGAGTATAGTTACATGCGTAATGATGCGCAGGATTGGGCTCTAAATTATGATGTATAGCAGCTGAGGCTTTTTGCATTTCAGCCTGGAGTATGGATCTGATGTAAACAGGACCTGATTTTTCTATCATTGTCTGGTGATTACTGTTCTTTTCATCCCATTATAAGTGGTAAGAGAAGAACCTGTGAGGGTGGATTAATTGCCATGAAAAGACTTGATATTAAAGCAACTGAAAATGTGATTTATCTGTGGGTCAGTGGGGAGTGTGGCTTTTGAGCTTTCTGGTTTGCTAGTAACACTGCAAGTGTGTTTGTCGCTCCCAATCAATTTGCATACCAACAGGTTGCATTACTTCCACAGGCAAGTAGTAACTGCAATAAGAAATGTGTAAATAGCGGATTCCTTACTATCACTGATGCCTAATAGAAACGAATATAAATGATCAGTTTCCAACCGATTTCTCAGGAGATTCTTATCCATCCCTGCTTGTTAATGAAGGTGAAGTGATGCTCTAGAGCAGTGGTTTTCAAACTGCGGGTCGCAACCCAGTACTGGGTCGCAGAATGTAGGGCACTGGGTTGCGGCGGCTCTGGTCAGCACCATCGACTGGGCCATTAAAAGTCCCGTCGGCGCTGCTGCCCGGGTAAGGCAGGCTAGACCTGTTCTGACACCGCGCTGCGCCAGCAGCACGTCCGGCTCCTAGGCGGGAGGGGGGCCACGGTGCCCCTGCCCCGAGCACTGGCTCTGCACTCCCACTGGCTGGTTCCCGGCCAATGGAAGCTGGGGGGAGGGCGGTGTCTGCGGGTGAGAGCCGTGCAGAACCACTTGCCGTGCAGAACCACCTAGGAGCTGGACCTGCTGTTGGCCGCTTCTGGGGCGCAGCGCAGTCCACCGTGTCAAGACAGGCAGGAAGCCTGCCTTAGCACCCTCGTTGCGCCGCTGACCGGGAGCCACCCGAGGTAAGCCCGTGCCCCAATCCCCTGCCCCAGACCTGAGCCCTCCCAAACCTGGAGTCCCTTCCTGCACACCAAACCCCTCATCCCTGGCTCCACCCCAGAGCCTGCACCCCTTCTCACACCCCAACCCCTTCCCTCAGCCCTGAGTCCCTCCCACACCCCAAACCCCTCATCCCCAGCTCCGTTGGGTGGTGGGCATCAACAATTTTCTTCAACTGGGTTGCCAGGAATAAGTTTGAAAACCACTGCCCTAGAGCTTCCCAGTGTCAAGCATGTGACGTAGGTGCATGTAATTATGTTTGTCGCTGTGTAACCAGCAGCATGATAATGGGTGGAAGTGAAGGCACCTCCTCTTTATACAAGTGCTTCAGTCTGAATGCAGCAGTGAAATTATCACCGATGTGCTAAAAACATCAGATGTTGCTCAATGGCAATTTCTGACTAATGCCCCTTGTGAATTACAAGACCAAGCTGAGGTTTGGCATACTGGAAGCATTCCCAAACCCCAACATCTTGTGAGGGAAGAGTAATTATTAGCTTTCATTTGTAAGGAAAAAAAGTATTATAAATAAGCACAAAGTAGTATTCATAATTGTGAATACTAACATGCTAACTACCTTCATGGATTAGATGTTTCTCATGAGTAGTCAAAAGGAGCTATAACAATATTGTACTTACAGACCCCTTTATGGGATATTTAGATCACAAGCAGATACTTCCATTTCAGTTGTGATCATTTTTGGAAACCTACATCATCTGCGATCCAAAGAGCTTGTTGTGTTTTTTTTTAAACTCTGTTTAGGTCTTAGGCTGCTCTGTAATCTGTTGATTTTGAACTGGATCTTCCACCTTTAAGGGGGTGGGAAAAAACTAAGGTCATGTAAGCGGACACTGTAGCAACCATGTGGAATGTGTCTTAAACTCTTAGTTCTTTGACCTTTGATCTGTTACCAGATGATACAAGTGGGGGAAGATAATACTGCAAACTGAGTTCTGGCGAGGTTGTGCTATTTATAGTTCAATGATGTCAGAGGAGAGATTTAGAATATTGTGGAAATTCGTGGATTAGGCCCCACAATGTATCTGTTTAGCAACCTTCCATAATTCTACAAATAATTCTGAACCCCCTTCAAAGATCCCATGAAGTCTTACAAACTGTTTTGAGGGGGAAATAACACGACTTAGCTAATAAAATTGTAATGTAACGAACAAAATTTGCCTGTCTTAGGCCTTGTCTACGCTACACAGTACAAGTAAGCTGCCTTGCGTTGACCTAGCTGGGGAAGTGTCTTCACTTAAATTTGGCTCCATCTGATGCAAGTGCCTTTCTATGCCCATTTAGTAACACCCCCTCCCCGAGCAGTGTAGAGTCACAGTTGATGTAATTAGGTTGATGCAGTGGCAGTGTAGACACTGCGTTGCTAACATCGACTGTTACTGGCTTGAGGAGCCATCGCACGATGCCCCACACTGACAATACAAGTCCTCCTGGTGAGGACGTGCCCCGCAATTACAAGGAGCCAAGTGTGTGTGGGCCCACAAGCGATTTAATAACTGTGTTGGCTGTATGCTGACGTAAGTTAGGTCAACATAATTTTGTAGTGTAGACGTGGTCTCAGAGCTGTATCAGTAACTCACATGGCATCCTCATGCTCTGGAAGGCTGATAAGAATCTTCCTCATGAAATCCTTCAGTTTGTTCATTTATCTTATATTTAAGATGTTCATCTGCAGCAACATTATTGTCCATCTTATCCTTACATAAACATCATTCAGTGTTGCCAGCTCTCGTGATTTTAGTCAAGAGTTTCATGATATTTGGTGTTTTTCTTAGAGCCTCAGCTCCTGGAGTCAGGTTATTACCTGAGAATCTCATAATTCTTTAAAAAAATACTTTTCTGTCCCTAGTATCTTTAAAAAAAAATAAAATTGAAAACATGAATCCTAGATGTTTCAGCACCAGAAGGAAAATAAAAAGCATCCCAAATTCATTTGGTTTAAAAATTAATGAGATTTTTAAAAACATCTCCTAATTTTTGGGACCTGACTCATGATTTTTTGAATGCTTGGATTGGCACTTCTGCATTCTTCATACATAGTATCTAGTGCCCAAAAATAGGAGGGTGGGGGGGGGGGGGGGAAAGTTAAGATTTTAGTGTGAGGTTTAAAGTGAAGAAGTGGGAGAGTTGATGGATGGATGGATGCTAGGTGGGGGAGATCAACACAAGTGAAAGAGGGATACTCCCTCTCCTACCTACCCCTGGAGAGTTCTGTGGGGAAAGAAAGTCAGTATGAAATCAGACAGATTAGATTTGTGCAGAGTTCAGAAAACCCAGGAGAGGAATTGAATCCTGAGATTGGTAGGAAACTAGCGGAAGCTTGGGGCAAAAAGCCCTTTTTGTGATGGGAAACAGATCTCTAATGCGTATGTTAGTGTGACTGTACTGTTGACAAATTGCCTGTGTCGTTGTCCATGTAGTAGTAAGTTGATGATGATTTTTTCATATCTCATCAGCCATGTTTGTGTTTTTCTTCTTACTCTTGCTTTTAGATTTGTGCCTCAGGTGAAGGGTCCTTGCTAGAAAATCTGCCATGGGAAGGCTGGGTTGATGCAAAGTGGTCGCTCTCCCCCCACAACTTTGTGCAGTGTTGGAGTGGGGAGGGGAATGCTGGTTGGGAGCGTCAGCAACTTTCTGACTGGAAGGGGGTTGAACCCAGGAGATGCACTGATTTAGCAAATCTAAGTAGCATCCAGTGGTGGGGCTCACCTGGAGCTGCCAGTGGAAATGAAAGCCATCATCTTTCATCAAAGCCTCCTTAAAATGCCACCTGCTCTCTCCAGCGGCACTCCCTCCCTACCCAGTTGGCTCAGCAGGCCAGGGAGGTGTAGTTTGTGTCAGCAACTGTGAATCTGGCCTCCTTTCTTCAAACACATGCTCATTTAGGATCCTGAGCTGACATTAAATATTACCATGGGATGCTCGATCTGCTGTAACCAGCAGAAATGTGTTTGTCTCCTGTGACAGGTTTCTCTTTCACTGCTTGTTTAAACAATAGTTTCCTATTTTACTTCTTTTTTGCAGGCGATTGTATCAATCGGATATTGAAGAAAACACCTAATTGTTAATTTAATCCTCCCATTCGATGCTGACAGGAGCAAAATAATGGGTTTCATCATCCCACTAACAAGGGGATTCTTGTATTGCACTTTGGCATCCACAGCCTTAAATCCCCATCTGTTGACGCTGAGCTTAGTTTCGGTAGGCCTAGGGTTTCTATCGTCAACTGAACTTTTGACAGGAAATGGAATTAATTGCACTAGTTGGATGATGATAAATGTTGACAGATGCCATGTTAGGTTTTAATAAGTTACTGGATCCCTTTGAAAACTGAAGGCCAGGAGGACGCTTTATAGGTGCTTGGGCCCATCATTTTGGGGATGTGGAAAGCCATAGGGACTGGTGTCTTGCTCAATCAAATTTGAGGAGCTCCTGACTAAAAATATCTACAAAGATAGTCACGTGGTATCCCATTTGGATGGAATTTTTTGAGCAGACAGAATTCTGTATCCAGGTGTGTCTGAAATCCTGGCTGTGGGAGAACTCTTCTCAGGTTGTGATTTATGATGCGTAGGCTGGAAGTCGCTTGTGGTACGTGGTGAAAGACTGAAAGAATTGTCCTCAGACTCACATATCATTGTACTAGTTTTTGTTCTTTTGTAAGAGATTTTTGGGCCCATTTTTTTAAAAAAAGGATATTCCAAGATAATTGAGCTTAGAAAGAAATAACCTTAAGAAAGGGTATACTTATGACTCAGTTAAAGAACATGGTGCGTTAACATGCTGACGAATGACAATATGCCTGAGAAAGAGAGCGTTTGAGTTGACTTGTAGATGGTAAGATGTTGTTGATTTACAGACCTTTCCACAGACCAGGAAAAGAAATGTAGTAATGTTTTTTGGTCTTGATACCTATATCTTGTCTTAGCTTGCAAAATGCTCCTCTCTTCTTGCTGAGTAGTTCATCTTGCTTCACAGCAGCCTGACCCTGATGTTCCTTTGACTGGCTAAGCTGATTTTTTTTGGCCCTCTAAACTGACTTGTTTGATGCTACTGCTTTTCACATATTGGTATCAATGTCACAACGGGCAAGGTTATTTTTCAGGAGAGAGTTGATCTCTGAGCTACATAGGAACCAAACTATGAAAATCAAGACCTTGAATTACACCAGAAAATGATTTGGAAGCCAGTGCAGTCCCTGGAGCATAGGCATAAGAAGTGTATAGGCATTAAGTAAGTGGACTGTTAAACTTCTAGCAGTGCAGAATGTTCTTGTGGGCTTCAGGTGTAGATACAAATAGAGAGCATGCAGAAATCCAGTGTGGCGATGACAAGAGCATGGAGAACTGCAGTGATGTCTTCACAGGAAAGAAAATATATAATACTTACTGTCTCTTCCATCTCGAAATTCCATGGCCCAAATTTACTTAGAAGTACAACCCTGTATCTATTCATAGGCTGACATTCTCCCATTATGAGTTTTCTATATCTGGATTTGTTGTAGGTTTAATGATCATTTACAAAAATAACTGCAGATGTACACGTGGGAACACATTGTATCAGTAGGATGGTTATGAGCCAACATACGGCATGATAAAAGGCTCAAAAGGGAGCTTCTGTAACTTTCTTCATTTTACTATGTGCACAAATCCAGAGTTGAATTTATATATTGGCTTACTTAAGAACATGGCCCAGTGTGTGGATGACCAGGAATTCATCTTAGTACTTTTCATTTTGATTCCTTAGCATCTCATTAACTTGTTCCAGTGTTAAGTTCTTGTCCGAATTTACATTACCAGTAGTTATTGTGCAGTATTTCTGATCTCTGCTGGTTTTGCACTTTGTTCTACATTTGCACCATAGTAACAGTGCTAACAGAAATACTTTGAACACATGCTACAAGTCAAATAGTTGAGGATCTCTACCCAACAGATGAAATTCTCTCTTGGGGGAAAATAATAACCGTATATGCACAAATAGTGAATAGTAGTAAATGGTTTGGGTTTACATTAAAATCTGGTTTAAGTAACCGCTCATGGTTTGGGTTTACATTAAAATCTGGTTTAAGTAACCACTCATGGAAAAGTAGTAGCAAATATAATTTGCTATTATATTCTATATTTTCTGTAAAATGGTACAAACAATCTGTAGCAAGGATTTCATTCTTTAATAAATTCTATAGTAAAGCTGATAGAAAAATGGGGAAAATTTTCCTCAAGAGACGTGTCTGTGCCTTTTTTTATTTTTATGTCCAAACTTGAAAGGTTTCATCCAGCTCTATTCTATGGGTTTCTAGAAACTTAATCCTATGGAACTATATTGCTTTCATTCCTATTAAATCCATTAGGACTATTATTATTATTATTTATTATTTATGTGTATTGCACTAGTACCTCAGAGCCCTGATCATGGACAAGGACCTCATTGTTCTAGATTTTGTACAAACACAGAATGAAAAGACAGTCCCTGCTCCAGGGAGCTTACAGTCTAAGGTTATGTCTATGCTATGAAGCTTTTAGCAACATGGCTATGCTGCTACAGCTGTGCCACTAAAAGGCGCAGAGCGCTCTCCTGCCGACAAAAAACGTCCACCCCCAACAAGCGGCGTTAGCGTTTTCAGCAGGAGAGCGCTCCTGCTGACAAAGCGCTGTTCACACTGGTGCTTGTTGCTGTCAAAACGTTTCTTGGGGGGGGGGGGGTTAACACCTCTGAACGACAAAATTTTGTCTTTCACTTGCCAGTGTAGACAAAGCCTAAGTACAAGACAAGATGGATACAGACCAGATCAATGGGGGAGTACAAAGAAACTTTGAGACAATATTGGTCAGTGGTCTCGGTACACCATCAGCCTAACCATTGTGACATTTTTTGTAGGTATCACAGCAAAGGAGATTTTTAAGGAGGGATTTGAAGGGAGATAATGAGGTAGCTTGTAGATGTTTATGGGGAGCTCCTCCCAAGCATGAGGGGCAGCAAGGGAGCTAAAGGCTGAACAAAAGTGTATTGGAAACATTAGTTTTAGGTCCAAAAATTGACCACACTGAAAGCGGTGGCAAAACATCTATTGGTGTCAATGTGTCTAGTATTTAGCTCTTTAAAGCAGTTGCTTAAAATAGGAGGTTGGTGTCTGGAAGTGATTCTTAGTGCAGGATTCACTAGATGAAATTCTGCGCTCACCCTTGCACAATGAGGTTGGAGGTGTATTATTGAAACTGAATTATGCCCACTGCATCTGTACATGTAAAGTGTTAGGTTTCAGAATTTTTCATTAGTATTTAATTAAATGTGGAGCCTCTTGAATAAATATGGTGGTTCTTAATATGGTGCCATTCGGAGTGTATGAACGGAAACAGTGCTGCTATAGTGTTTTGGGGAGCGGTTACATTTTAAAGGATGATGAAAGATGCAATATATTCCAGTGAATAGGGCAATAGACTGGGAGTCCAGACACCTGGGTTCTGTTTCTGGCTGTTGTTGAATGATCTTAGGCAAATCTCTTCACCATTCTGTTTCCTCTTTCCCTTTTTTTCTTGTGCAATTAGGGTGTCTCTTCACTCCAGAATTAGTCTGAGCTCTTACTCAGGTGTTGTCTCTTACCCTCTTCGTCTCCACACACACAAACCTCTCATCCAAGTCAAGTGGTCTTTTCAGCTTAGGCTAGCTGGCCTGACTGGAGATATGGCTTACAGCTCAGGTTCTGCTTTCACTAAAGTGGCCACTCATGTGTTTCTAGAATACTGGCCATTCCAGTACTTCTAGGAATGGCATAGGCCTGCTCCTGCCAGTGTGACCCTGCATGGTATGTGTGAGGTCATGCCACATGGGGAACCATTTTTAAGAGCATGCTTCCCTGGGGGTGCTATTTTTAAGAGCGCATGGCCATGCCAGCATGACCTGAGATGTATGGTGCGTGCTAGGTCATGCCGCATGGGGGTGGAGTGACACACACTTCAAAATGGCATTCCCTATCTGATACCAAACAAAGCCATGTCTGGTTTTGTCTGAGTACTGGACGGGGGACAAATTCTTGAAAAGCAGGACTGTCTGGTTTAATACTGGACGAGTCACCTGCCTAGCTTTCGCTCAAGCAAGTAGCCCACCCATGTAGCTGGGAGGACGTAGGCTAAATTGCTTATGTGCTGATAGTTCTCCAGTGCCTTCCCCCAATACCCACAGTATGCCTAGAAGGACAGACAAGTTCTCCCACAAGTCACTGTGAAAGGATTGTAGAGCACCTCATCTTACTGCAGCACAAAGAACTATGGGATATGCCCCCAGAAGTTCTAGCAACACACAGGAGCACCGCCAGCCTTTTCAGCGCCCTAGGCAGCGGAAGGTCCCGCCCCCGAAATGCCGCCCCCGACAGCGGCGGCGGAAGGTCCCGCCCCCAAAATTCTACTGACGACCGGGGCGCAGGTGCCCCCCAAATAGTAGTGCCCTAGGCGACCGCCTAGGTCGCCTAATGGGTTGCGCCGGCCCTGGCAACACACACCAGCAAGGATGCAGTAACTCAGGTATGGCTTTGCAGTGTGACAGCTCACAACTGGGCTAAGCGAAGCCAGGTGCTTAGCCTGGGTGATCAGCACCTGGGTCCCACATTCAAGTGAGAACATACTTTTGGGTGGTAGACTCTCTGGGGCAGGGACTGTCTGTTACTATGTATATGTACAGTGCCTAGCACAACGACGCCCTGATCTTGACTGTGGCCTCTAAGTGCTGCTGTACTGCAAACAATAAATAAATAATGTTCAAGAGGGATACATTTTAATGAACTGATTTACTTTAGATGTAGTTGTGAAGCAATATAATACTGATGGTCTGATACTAAAAGTGAGCACTGTCTTTAATTTAAAAAAACAATTTCCTTCCTCACGTTTGGAATGATTCAAATTTGACTGCTCGCTGACTCTGAAAATCATAGTGGATGATGAAGTTTCTGGGGGCCCAGTGCAGGGGCTTAGGGCTAGGACCTGAGCATACTCAGATGCCAGTTATGAGTAATGTCAGGATTACACATCAAAATTTACAATCCAGCAGAGATTGGAGATGGCTCCACCGAAGAGGCAAGATGTGGACACTGTTAAAGAGTTCTTGCACTGTTGTTGCAGACTCTTATGCTAGCCTAAAACAAATTTTCATTTCATGTTGTTTCCTTTCATATCCCCTAGAATATGTTGTTTCTTCCTTCTTCCATTGCTGAGCCAAATGCCAGCTCTTTCCAAGAGGTACACAGATACATGAGCTAGCAAGTGGGGCTGACCATGGAAGCACTGCTGAGGTTCCATCCTGTGCAGAATGCAGCCACTTTATTCTTCAGCAGCCCAGGGCACTGCATGCCTATTCCTCACTGACTTCCAAACTGTTTCTGTATCCAGGTCGAGGCATTGATCTTGATCTCCAAGTCTTTCATAAATAGGGCAGGACCTAGCTATATCTGTGACCTACCACGTCACCAGAACATGCAGAAGAGATTAAACTAATCAGGCTATCTTTAGGGCACGCTACAAGTCCCTCCTTTCTGAGAAAGCTTTCCCACAATAACCAGAATGAAGAGAATCGCTCTGTTCTAGGAAGCAGGAAGAAAATAAGAGACGGTCTCTTAAAAACCAAACTTATAGCAGTATTTCCCCAGGACAGCTATGTGTGTCAAGGAAAGGAGAAGAGTGGGAAACTCCCTGAAGTCAACTTGCAACATAGTGATGTAACTCTAGGCACCAAACTCCCATTGATTTCCTACCTTTAAACATCTGACTCTTAGATACTAAACTGATGGGTGCTATAGAAAATCCTATTATAATCACCGTGATGGCAAAATTATACATTTAAGAGAACAATTCTTTGATATCAGCAGGAGCTGCTCATTTTCTGCATGCCACTGGTATGTTTGCTTTAAATGTCATTAACTACAATGCTCTCAATTCTTGTGTTTGTGCTTTACGTGCCAGCTCACTGCTAACAGCGTTGACCGAATGAGACAGTACTGATTCTTTATATGCTTGAAGGAGCTCTGTGAATAGATCCGTCCTTTGGCTGTTTTTTCCCCCCCCAGAAGTTTAGGAATGAGGTAGATTTCATTTCACTCTATCACCAGCATCCTTGGTTTTCTTATTTATAATCTTTCTCGGAAGACTTCTCATCTGGATAATTACAGCCAAGTTCTCCAAGGCCAACCTTTGACATTTTTCCACTGATTGCATTTTCTGCAAGGTTCATTTCCCCCAGACCCATAAGTGACTTTGATCTCCAGCTAGTGCTTAGCTTAATGTGAAAGGTGTTTTAAGTGGTTGAATGATTCTTACCACTGTTTCCGGCATGGTGCACACAACACTGATATTTCTTATGGGAAGCTGTCACATTGCTACTTTATATATGACTGTTGTTCGCCTACCATTGTGCTTCAGGTGCAGCTATTGGTTGTTATAGTGCCAAAAAGAAAATGAAATTTACACACATCAGACACAGGCAGAAAAGTTTCTTCTGTGGAACACGATGTAATTTGAAAAGATTACTCCTGTTCATCAGTATTCTGGAGAGAATATAATAAAGCTGATTGAACAGAACTAAAGCCGGCCTTTTGGCTCTGGACAGGCAAACCAGTGAAATTAAAAATCTAATGTGACCTGTACCTCCGCCATCATGCGTGGTATCAGTTTAGTGGATATTTGCATTAAATGGTTGGAGGTCTCACTATAGTTCCTAGTGGAAAAGTATCCGTATCCTAAAGATCACCTTTACAACTGACAGTAATCAGGGCCATCACAGGCAATCTCTGCAGAGAGACAGAGGACTGCGTGGGCTATGGAGATGGAACTTTCCCCTCATCCCTAGGGATAATTCAGCAACACAGTGTTGAACCACATGGATGAGCAGTGTAGGAATCTTACTCTGTGGCTATCTGTGCTATACCTGTCTGTGGGTAAAGATAGGCTGTCCACAGAAATCTTATCAGTCTGACATCTTGGCGAGCATTTGAAAAACAACAAACCTAGTAGCACAATTCTACCAGCAGAGACTCGCGTAACTGCCAATATGGGAGCTGCATAGATGCATCGGAGGGCAGAATTAGACCCTTATGGGGAAAATCTGGTCCCCAGCACCCAACCTGAGTATTTTGTCAGGGCTCTGAGTTGATCTGTTTGGAGCAGGAAGAGGGATGGAGGGACCTTCACCACCAAGAGTGCCATCAGAACCACGCTGAAAAGGCTACTCCAGCCTAATGGCTGACAATTCTCTGTGGCCTGAATGTTGCCCTTCTTGGAGGGAAGGACTAGAGGAGCCATGTGGGGCTTACTTAAAGAAACTTAAAGCACCAGGGTGTGGTATGAAATGAACATAGATGATAACCTCAGTCCTGATAAGTCATCAGAAACTTTCACTGTCAGCCCCACTAAAAAGAACAAATGACTTGATATACTTGGCACATAGAAGACTGGATAAGAATGAACTGTGGCATGAAATAAGAGATTGTCAGGAGAATCTAAGCTGGTTGGGTGACACTGGAGAGTAAATACCTTTTGGACTTGACTAAATTTTGTATTAATTATCGTGTTATTCATATTCTAAATTGAATCACATAATAACTCAGACAGCAGGTACAAAACATGAAGGGTGAAAAAAGACACGGAGGGTAAATTTATGTAGAGAACGATGCCAGAAGTGACTGGTATTAAGAACCAGGAAGGAAATAGCATAAAATAAACAGCTGTCTGGGAGGCAAACGAGAGTCCGAAGGATTATACACAGCATCTGAGTACACACGTGGGAGTAAATGGGACATCCCACTCACAAATAGGATGACAGAAGAACCATGGGACCAGATTAATGAACAGATAAGGGCCAGACTCTAACCTCACCTACAGTTGTTTCTCACAGGCATAACTAATGGAGTTGCTCGTGATTTACACCAAAGTGAGTGAGAGGAGAATCCAGACCTACAAGGAATGCCAAAAGAAGCACCAAATAGCTGGGATAAAAACTTGTGTACCACATGTGTAGGCTGGAAGAGAATCTGCAGTGACTGCCAAGTATGAGATGAGGTTCTCCAGATCTTTGTCACAGCCTTTGCAGTAGGCTGAATATGTCTCCTAATACTGAGTAATAATGCTTCTATAATTCTAATACTAGACTTCTGCAATATGGCTTCTGATACTGATCCTATTCATCTGCTCTTCAGTTGTTGTTTTTTTGCCGTAGACTCGTTCCTTAAATAACTCCAAAGCACAGGAGAAAAGTGCTGATAAGAGGAACTTGAAATGAGGAGAGGAACAATCAGTTCATTTGAAATGTAGAAACTTTAGACTTTAATAAGAATATTAACCTTGTTTCCATAAATACAGAATCTGTTAAGCTCCCTGTTCGGCAAAAAAGAAATAGATTTTTTGTGTGTGGTTGTTTAGATGTAAACTGATACATTGCCAAATTCCTTCTTACCTTCAAACAAGAAAATCATTGTGGTTAAGAAATACAGCCTGTATCCATATCATTCTGCTTGAGAACAGCGAGAGATGATCAGTGACACAATCATTTCCTGTAGCTTAGAAACGTAAGAATGAAATAAAATATCAGCCTTAAACTGAATTTGCACCTTAGCCTATGTTGGTGCTCAGAGCGCCACAATAAATTATTAGTCTTCTTGTTAAACATCCTTCAACTCTATAGTTGCTATATAGAACCCACTCTTACCAGTGTACTCGCCTGCCTTCATTGCTTCTGTCTTTAAGCTATCTTCATTTATCTTTGATGAATATAACATGTCATTATTTTAACCCACTTCCACCCTGCCCAGTCCTGCTGCCCTTACTGACTAGTATTCCCATGACAGTTGGTGGGAATTCTCATGTGAACAGCAGAATTGGGCACTAAATTCATATCCATTTTACTTTTTGAAAAAGTCTGACCCCTTTTTGCATGCATCAACTCCATCAAAGCTTGGAAGCGACGGTTAACCCATGAACTGCTTAAAAATTATCCTGCCCCCCTGGGGAACCTCAGTGACTGATGTTAAGCTCCTAAGCAGCTACCTTTGGCAGGAATAGTTACTTACACACCATAGGTCCTGTAGCTTTGAGAGCCAGTAGCGCTTGGCTAATAATATCTCAGGTCCAACTGGGTGCCTTGTGTTCGGAGGATAAGTTACAATAGCTCCATGTAGTTCAACAGAGAGAGAGAGAGAGAGAGCTTGTGTTCCTATGTATGCCTTTGTTCCAGGACACTCTTCATAGGGGGAGAAGGATCCCGTGCTTGGAATGTAGAATCCCTTGAGATACAGCCTCAGTGTAACAAAGGCTGACTTTCTCCAGTCCTGGGGAAAGATAATATTAAAAAGAGCAAACTAGTGAGTTCTTGTCATTTGTGCCTCACTGATTCCCCAGTGAATACAGATCTATGTGGAAATGCACCTCAGTGTCTTTTATCTTTCAGAAAAGAGGTTCTGATCATGTAAAATGGAATTTCTTCCATAGTATCAGGCAGGAAAGGTTCTAGAGGAAGTGTCACCTGTTCTTGTATAGAACAGCTTGGCAGGTTTAATTCGTGGTGACAGGACTGTCTCCTTATGATGGATGCCTGCCTAAAGAATATCTGTTGGCTTTTGCTTTATCAAGCATGAATTGTATGTCGTTACTGTCACAGCTAATCAATTCTTTCATAGTTCTTCCAATGAGCATGGGAAGGGAAGACCAAAACTGGAGGTACCCTGGTAGCTGTGGTTGTCCTGGCGCTCTTCATTTGTCATTGACATATTTGTATTGCAATAACTTGACAAGAACACACTGTCAGTGACAGGATTCATTGTGCGCAGGTACTTATCGCTGCCCGTTTGTTTTGCTTAACTGCCTGGCCAGGCATTGATGCATGTAACATGAATGGTGCTGGGCAGATGGTCTTTCTTTTTACATAAAAATGAAAACAACAAATCCCTCTTCTTCCTCCACCCCACAGTGGTGTTCCTGTAACGGTCGTAAAGAAGTACACTAAGGAAAAATTTAAGCTTGGGGGAGGTCTATGGACAGAGTGATCATTTCTTCATAGTTGCTTAAAAAAAAAAAAGCTGTTCAATCCTGTCCCTATTTGTATAGCAAATGCAGATACAGTCCTTTGCATTTAAAAAAAGAAATCTGTCTATGACTCAGAGTTAAAGCAGCTTGCTGCAGCAGCATTTTTCTGGCTGCTGATGTTAATGGCCTAGCTGAACCTCATTTTGTCAGTGTAGCCAAAAGCCCTGATTAGCAACTGGAACACACGTGCAAAATTGTCTGAGCATATTCCTTTTAAAATAGGGTTGCTGGGACTCATCTTCAAATCCTCAGACTAGTACATGCCCTCTGATCTTGAATCTTGCCAAAGAAGATGAATCTGCTAGTGGTTCAGACTGCAGTTAGTGCTGCCTTGTGTTAGGAATGCTTGCAACTCAAAGCAAGGCTTAATGGTACAAGGGGAACTAACCGGGAGTCAGTTGGCAATGAACAAAGCGCATGAATGGAGAACAGGAGACTGAGGGGAAAGGAGGCTGGATTGGGCCGGAGGAGAATTTGCTGTTTAACCACAAGTACCAATTTTTTTTAAATATACTCCCAAGAAGAGTTTTAATACATCCCATTGCTGCTGCTGAGAGATACCTGTATAAATCCTTGTGGTTGTGATAAGAGAATAGATGCTAATAGTTGCGTTGATACCTTTCATCCAAAGATTTCAGAATGCTTTTACAAATGAGTTAGCTGCCCAAGACCTCTGTGTGGTACGTGATAGGAGGGATTTTCAAAAGTAGCTAAGTGACTTAGGAGAACAAGTCCCATTGATAGATTGTATTAGGTGCTTTTGAAATTCCTGTCGTATTATAATAATTGTGTAGGTGGGTAAACTGAGGCCTGATTAAGTGATTTTTTCCAAAAGGTGACTCATTGGCAGAGCTGGGAGTGGAACCCTTGGCAAAATGAAACCTAGAAAGATCATGTACTGTTTCTAGGTCAGATCCTGTGACATATTGACTAGCCTCAATGTCAAGCTTTTAAAAAACAACAACACACAAGTGTAAATGCTCATGTTTTTCAGTTGCAAGCTAAATGCAAAGTGATGGAGGTTAGGAAGAGATTTCCTCATCAGCATGTCAAGGCACAATAGTTCTATACGAGGGGTTTACCCCTTCCTTAGCGACTGGGTTTGGCCACTGTGGAAAACATAGTAATGGACTAAATGGACCAGAATGACAGTTACCATGTTGCTGTGACTAGCAGCACCTTGCAAGAGCCATGATCCATTTAATGTGACCATAGTAGAAGAATCTGGTTTAAGAATCCATGACAGTATTTATACCCTATGTCATAAACAGATAGTTAAGGGTTAATGCCTCTTTTACCTGTAAAGGGTTAAGAAGTTCACCTAGCCTAGCTGACACCTGACCAAAGGAACCAATGGGGGGACAAGATATTTCAAAAGGAAGGAGGGAAGTTCCCTTTGTCTGGGTCAGTTTCAGTTCTGGCCGGAGAGGAAAAGGAATCAGGAATCAAACAGGGTAGTGAGTATTTAGTGAAGGAATTAGCTTATGTTTATTTTCTTTTGTAACCTGTCTTGGGCATTATAGGTATTATCAAATTGGCTATTTTTTGATGTACTAAGAGTTTTGCCCAGGGGAACATCCTCTGTGTTTTAAATCTGTTGTCTGTGAGATCAGCTTGTATGCTATCTCCCAGAGGTTTTTCTTTTACCTTTCTTTTCTTTAATTAAAAGCCTTCTTTTTAGAGACCTGATTGATTTTTCCTTGTTTTAAGATCCAAAGGAGTTGGATCTGGGCTCACCAGGAATTGGTGGGGAAAAGGAGGGGGGATGGTTAATTTCTCCTTGGTTTAAGATCCAAGGATTTTTGGATCGGTGTTCACCAGGGAATTGGTGGAGGAGTCTCTCAAAACTACCCAGGGAAGGGTTATAGTACTTGGGAGGGAAAGGGTTTTGGGGGAGAAGACAGAGTTCCCCAAATAACTCCAATATTTGGGTGGTGGCAGCATACTGATCTAAGCTGGTAATTAAGCTTATGAGTTCCCATGCAGGTCCCCACATTTGTACCCTAAAATTCAGAGTGGGGGTGAAACCTATGACACCCTACGAGAAAACAAGTGGTGATGCAGAGCAGGGGCCTCGTTATTTTCTAGATATCAGCTTACATAATTTTGTATTCTTCATTTGAAGAAAATGCTTGAAACAAAGAGGGGAGAAGAGGAAACAAGAGGGAGGTGTACTTGAAAACCAGCGTTAAAGATTTTGCAGCATAATAAAGCCTTACCAATGTGTCTGTAATTCTCATAAGTCATTGGTAATTGACTTTTTGGCTGGATGTAGTTTGAATGCCACCATGAAATGTAATTTGTTTGCACATGAAATATTAATGCTGTGTTCTGCAGAAATGCGAAACCCAGGGAAGAGTTGCCAGTACTGCACTGTTCCCTGCACTTAAATACTACTCCATTTCTACCTGGCATTTTGATTTAGGTGGTTGTTAAATGTTTGTTTTGTTACTACATTAGCATGTGGTGGCTCTGTTGTGTTAGGTATTTACAGACACAGTGGAGCAGTGATTGTGTCTCACTAAGAGCTTGCACTCTAAATGTTCAAGACACACACAGGATATAAAAATTTTATTAAAGCTCCTGTTAAAAAAAATTATATAATACATAGTTTGAGAAAAGAGTGTCTGTACATCTGGGTATAGTGCTTAGAGTATCCACAAATACAGAGTTTGTTTTTAAGTCATATGATACATAGAGTACATAATCAGCAATAACCCAAATTTAGGTGATTAGATTTAACAATACAGTTTAGATACTAGAATCCAAATACTCAGGTACATCACTCATGAAAAGTTGTACAGAGATTTGTGGTTGTGGAAAGCAAAATATTGTCCCTGAGATTGTCCCTGAGTTGAGAATTAGGTAGGTAGTCCATTTTGAAAATACAATCCATGAAGAAAGTATTTCAGTTACTTTCCTGACTGCGCTTCTCATTGGCATTCTAGCTCATCCCTCCTGGAATTGCTGATGTCCGGTGATGTGTTCTATGTAGATGTCCCTCGACCACCTGATGGCGTCCAATACCATGAGTTGCTGCATCAGCCGAGCATAGCGTTGACCGATTCCGCATTCTCTCAGCACTCGCTCGTTACTTAGTACAACTCCAATGTAACAGATAACGGTCTGAGGCAGAGAGAGAGAGAGAGAGAGTGAATTGCCCTAGGTCTAAAAAGGAGTTTGTGGCAACCCAGGAACTGGACCCAGATCTCCTAAGTCCTACTCTAGTACCTTAACCATGAGGTCATCTTTTCTCTCCATTTTTCCATGACAGGAAAGCACCTCCAAAGCTGCTCATCTAATTATCGCTTAGTAATAATGACTTTGGCAATTTGATCTAAATTCATTCAGCAGTTTTGAAAAAAATCTGATGGGCTATCTTGAACAATAAGGCATATGGCTGTGTCCTCTTACAATGTGGAAAGCAGCTTCTCTTACTGAATTTCACCGACTCAGCTGTACAGGATGGTGCAGTAGAAGTGAGGGAAACCAAAATGCCAGATACTGTTCAGTATGAATCTTCAGATGGTTCATATTATGTCACCTTGTAAAGATGAGTAAAAATTCCTTTCAAAGCTCAGGACTATGCCTTCTCTCTGAAACTAGAGGAAAAAAGTAAATTCTAAAATACACAAATATTTGAGGCCCAATTCTCCCCACACAACCTGTATAGAACGTAACTCCCCTTGAATCAGATCCATAGGAAATATCACTGAAAAGACCAGTGCACTCAACTACTAGCAATTCATTCACAAACAAATTTTCAATGGGGATTCTGCCAGAGGTGGTTGATGCTTAAGCGACCATTGGACCTTTTAGAGAGCTCTGTGCTCTCTCTCTGTGTTGCATAAATTGCCCAAGGTAATTGATGGAGAAATTAAATCCTATTACCAGTAAAATTGGTAAAATTACGTCCTTGTCAGTAAAACTTTCTGTCATAGGGAATTGCATGTTATGCAGCCATCAGTTGGCATCAAAGTGCTGTCTAATCTACGTGGTGGTGATGTGACACATGCACACGGATAACCAGTACAAAAGACTTACTTAAGAATAACTTCCAGGTTGCAAAATCAGCAGCTCAACATGCTCATGATGGCAACTTGTCCAGAATACACGCGCATGTCTGGACTCTTTTAACATTTGCCTTGTTCAGTGCAAACTGTAATATTCTATTCTTTAGTCTCTTACATCATAAGCTGTATAGGAAGTACAGTATGGCTGAGCTACCTGTGATGCAGCCCCTCAGAACTTCCTGGGCTATGATTGCCTATTTTCTCCCATTTCATATTGAGGGGTCTGACATGATGAAATTCCATCTGCACCACTATCTTCTCCCCGTACCAAAGGTTTAGCACCCAGCCACCCAACAGCTTCAAAGCCCAGAGGAAAGTAGTGCTAAGTGTTTAAGCAGTGGGAAGAAGTTTATGCAATGACAGAAGAGTGACCCAGTCTTATCTGCTGGTGCGTGTGGCGGGGGGAGGGGCCTTAACCTAAACCAGAGAACATTTCTAAGATATTCATTCTTTCAGACGGAAACACCAGCCAGCCATGAAAGCCTCTTAAATGGGACATGCACCTACAAAGAAATCATTCCTGCCAGACTGCGCTAGTACATTAAATAGTAACATCTGTTCTATTTTTAGAGCTGTGTCTTTTTCCTCCTGCATTCCTCGATAGAGGCCAAGTCTACCTTGGACGAGTGAATGGGAGAAGGGTGGGATGCTTGGGCTGTGGGTGCATGTCTTGTGTAAGCTGGCTTTACTGTCTGGCTGGGGCTAGTTACTGACTGTACCTTTGAGAAATTGAAACCACTAGCCCCCCTCGTGAACGGCATGTGACTGATGAGTAGGTTTAAAGGGACACTGTCAAGGGTAAGAGGTTCTAAATTTGACCTACCATGGTTGCTCTCCTCCTCCCTCCCCCGCACTCTTTTTGTAGCTCCAGGCTCTCAACACTTACTGCAGCTTCACAGCTAGATTAAGAAAAAAAGGAGATGGGAGCATTTTATAGTGTTCTTTATGCAACCATCCTCTTGGGTCATGTAATCCGATATCAGCTTTAGCCAGCCAAGCAGATATCGGTATTTTAAGGTATTGGAGCCAGGACTCCAGACGAGACGTTATGTTCTGGCTGTTGGCTTTTCAGTGAAATCGGAGACCAGTCCGGAGAGATGCCGTGTGTGTGACCTGTGGTACGAGGCATTATCTAACCACCAGTCCAGAAAGGGTTAGCCTCAGCTCCGCTTCTTCCTGTTTCTCTTGCACAGGTGGTTGGGGGAAGGACTATAAGTTGGCACATGGAGCTGGGAGAATGCCTTTGGGAAGGTCAGACCCCAGACCCAGGTGTCGTGGGGAATATTCCTCCCTGCTCCTGTTGATTTAGCTTTTGGTTTCCTTCTATATACTGTATTCCTTGAGGAAGCTATCTTGCTGACTGCATCTGCATTATTTTTCTGCTGAATAATTCCAGCAACTTCCATTGTTGTTGCATGGAAAAATGATTACTGCTTGGATAGCACATTCCAGACGGGGATCTCAGAGTGCTTTACAAACCAGTCATTGAAACTTCACAACCCCCCTGGAAGGCAGGGAGGTATTACTCTCCCCTTGAATCGGGTGAGGAAACTGAGGCTTAGTGAGAAGTTGACTTACCGAAGGATATACAATGCAACAGAGAAAAGAGCTAGTCAGTTGTGGCCTAGTGGCTAGAGCACTGGACTGACTCTACTACTAGCCAGCTGGGTGACCTTGGGCAGGTCACTTCATCTTTGTGCCTCAGTTTCCCCACATGTAAAATAGAGATAATACTTCATTTGTAAAACACTTTGAGCTCCGCTGATGAAAAGCACTACACAAGAGCTGGGTATGACTGTTTATTACAGAAATTCAGACTCCAGTCCCACGTTCTAACCATTCCCTTCATGAAAGGGCTTTGCTCTCTTTTACAGACAGACCTTACACTGGGGGGGGGGGGAGGAATCTGCAGGAGTAGCAGGTCCCAGAGGCGCTCTGAGTGCCTTCAGGAATGATGGGGGGGACATGCCAGAGTGGGAACTGTGGCACCCTTCGATAGGGTGAAGATTATGCTGCTCTGTGCACCATCGCTGCTGTGCAGGCCCTGCCCACTGGCGTCTGCAATGCCTCTCTTGGAGGTGGAAAGAACCGGTCCTTGGGTGCAGTGACTGAGAGTGTACCTAACTCTTCACCAAACACCTTGCTCAAATTTGCTGTTCTCAGTGTGGAGTTACACGGCCAGGGAGAGGCCTCCATGCCTTATGATGCCCTGTCTGACAGGATCTCCGAGGCTTGCACATCGACACAGACCTCCAGTTCAGCGGCAGGATGAGTCATTTTTTCATAGAATCATATGACTGGGAGGGACCTTGAGAGGTCATCTAGTCCAGTCCCCTGCACTCATGGCAGGACTAAGTATTATCTAGACCATCCCTGACAGGTGTTTGTCTCACCTGCTCTTAAAAATCTCCAATGCTGGTCCGGAGATTTCACAATCTCCTTACGCAATTTTATTTCAGTGCTTAATCACCCTGACAGTTAGGAAGTTTTTCCTAATGTCCAACCTAAAGCTCCCTTGCTGCAATTTAAGCCCCTTGCTTCTTGTCCTATCCTCAAAAGGTTAAGAAAAACAATTTTTCTCCCTCTTCCTTGTAACAATTTTTTACGTACTTGAAAACTGTTATCATGTCCCTCTTCCAGCGCCGGCTCCAGGGTTTTTGCCGCCCCAGGCAGCAAAAAAAAAAAAAAAAAAAAAAGCCGCGATTGCGATCTGCGGCAGCAATTCGGCGGGAGGTCCTTCGCTCCGAGCGGGAGTGAGGGACCCTCCGCCGAATTGCCGCCGAATAGCTGGACGTGCCGCCCCTCTCCCGAGTGGCCGCCCCAAGCACCTGCTTGTTCAGCTGGTGCCTGGAGCCGGCCCTGCCCTCTTCGGTTTTCTCTTTTCCAGACTAAAGAAACCCAATTTTTTCAGTCTTCCTTCACAGTTCATGTTTTCTAGACCTTTAATCATTTTTGTTGATCTTCTCTGGATTCTCTCCAGTTTGTCCACATCTTTTCTGAAATGTGGCTCCCAGAACTCGACACAATACTCCAGTTGAGGCCTAATCAGCGCGGAGTAGAGCGGAAGAATTACTTCTTGAGTGTTGTAAGCAAGACACCTGCTAACACATCACAGAATGATGTTCACTTTTTTTGCAACAGCATTACACTGTTGACTCATATTTAGCTTGTGAACCGCTACGACCCCCAGATCCCTTTCTGCAGTACCCCTTCCTAAGCAGTCATTTCCCATTTTGTATGTGTGCAACTGGTTGTTTCTTCCTAAGTGGAGTACTTTGAATTTGTCCTTATTGAATTTCATCCTATTTACTTCAGACTATTTCTCCAGTTTCTCCAGATCATTTTGAATTTTAATCCTATCCCCCAAAGCACTTGCAACCTTCCCGGCTTGGAGCAACTTTTCCAGCCCTGTATTTCCATGCAATCTCCTGCCCGTGAGGCCTGCACCATCCACATCATCAGGACTTGGAAGCAAAAGGGGTGTAGCCTCAGTTAAAACGGTCCATGAGGCATTTGCTAGATGATATTGTGTGTGCATTCACTGGAATTCAACTAGGAGCAGTTTCACTCCAAGGATCTGCCTTCAGGGTTTTGTTGTCTTTAATAAAAAGGGTAATCGCTGTAACTCTAAATCCTGTAGACCTCTGTGCTGGCGTTGCAGTGGCTTCCAAGTGGCTTCCAAGGACACGTTCCCTTGGACAGGGCAATCTGCACAGAATCTGCAATTTTCTTAAAATCGAATTAGATATAATGATCGCAGCGTGTATTGCATGGGTGAGTGTTTGCAGAAACTTGCAATAAAAGCATGGCCCTTAGTAATTGCTGAACGTGAAGCCAGTTCCTTTGCAGCCAGTATCATCTTCTACATCCTTTAACAATATATAATCTAGACTCTCCAATTTTATTTTTCTTAACTGTTTTTCTTTGCAGCTCTGGCGAGCTATAATCATGTTACTGACAGACTCGTGACAGTGGCTAGGGCCCCCCAGAGCCCCCCACACAAGCTGCTGCTGTGCAGGCTTCCATAGACTGCTATGCCAGTGAACAACCTCTTGTAGTCAGAGAATGTCAGTCATTCACCATGTCATGTGCTGGGCTGAAGACACAGGTCTGTTATAGAGGGGACTGAGACTACCAAACTCATCTCGTTTGTGACATAACCCAGATCTCCTAAAGCATATGGGGGAGGATGCTATTTGTACAGCTATATATTTCCAACCTGCCAGCCTGATTTGGCTTGTAATTGATTTGTGCTTGTTTTGTTTTTCCAGTGTGTGGCTGTGACCTGGCCCAAGGAGGTTTTTTCATTAAGAACGGGGAATACCTCTGCTCTGTGGATTACCAGCGCATGTATGGAACCCGCTGCAATGGCTGTGGGGAATTCGTGGAAGGAGAAGTAGTGACAGCTCTGGGAAAAACCTACCATCCGAACTGCTTTGCCTGCACTGTTTGCAAGTGAGTCCTTTCTGTGCTGTTAACCCTATAACACGAAACACAGGGAGAACTGCATCGCCACGGCACGCAGTTCTAAAGACGTTTTTTTCTATTAGAAGGTGCTTGATTGGGAATGATTTGTTGTCACCTGAACTTTAGGGAGTTCAAAATGCCCATTAGTTTATCTGAAAAGCATCTACCAGCAAAGCTGTGCTGCTAGGTATAATCATAGAATCATAGAATCTCAGGGTTGGAAGGGACCTCAGGAGGTCATCTAGTCCAACNTGAAACACAGGGAGATCTGCATCGCCACAGCACGCAGTTCTAAAGACGTTTTTTTTCTATTAGAAGGTGCTTGATTGGGAATGATTTGTTGTCACCTGAACTTTAGGGAGTTCAAAATGCCCATTAGTTTATCTGAAAAGCATCTACCAGCAAAGCTGTGCTGCTAGGTATAATACCCTGTACCCTCTCCACACTGCTGCTGTCACACAGGAAGGAATTTAACATCTGGCTTTATGTGGGATAGGTTATAAAGGGCATTTCGATACTGGGTTTCACGTTTGGCTGAACTCAGAACCAGAAGCTTTTAAGGGCCACATTTTAAAATAAGGAATCTTGTCTCAGGGTTGGGTACTTACTTAGTTCCAACTTAGTCCACCCTTTCCTGTCTGAGAGCTCTAGTGACTCTTAGGCAGCTACAAAAAGAGTTCTTCTTGATCAGAGCCCCAGGTTCCCAGTCCTGTTTCAATGTCTCTGACCCTCTTCCCCTTCACACCTGCTACACTCCCCTGTGGTCACTAGGAGGAGCTCTAGAGTGGGGCTCACTAAAGCACAAGCTAATTTTATTCACATGACTCTATGGGAATACTTGTGTGGGTCAAATTACTTGTGCTTAAATGTTTTCAGGATTTGGGCTTACTCTTCTTGCTGGGGACTGGAAATATTGCCTCAGCTGGTCTGCAGTTGCTCCCAACCCATACACTCTGACATAGCTTAATGCTCTTTTTCAGCCAGGCAGCTGGTCAACTAATATTGTGATCGGTTTCAGTCAAAGAAACACTCTCTTTCTGTGAATGGAATATGGCTTAGAAATTTAAACAAAGCATCAGCATTTCACTTCTTTTTTTCTTTAAATCCCAAACAAAATACAGAAAAGAAAGTGAAGAAGGAACGTTCCAGTCTTTTTGGTTTGAGTACTTGGTATTATCGGGCATCCAATATGCAAAGGTCAAAGTGATTTTATTGAATTTATTGTAGTCACTGGAAGGAC
Organism: Platysternon megacephalum; assembly: GCA_003942145.1. Classification (NCBI taxonomy): domain Eukaryota; kingdom Metazoa; phylum Chordata; order Testudines; family Platysternidae; genus Platysternon; species Platysternon megacephalum. The sequence goes on from QXTE01000048.1 coordinate 6,892,212, forward strand.
CCAATGAAAGAAGGAATGGATCCCAAATGTAACAGGAGTAACATCTTCTGAAACAGTAGTATATGGTATGGAGAATAAAATTTCATTGTAACTATTGACATAGTGGTAGTGATTAGAGGCTTCAATCAGAGATCAGTTCCCGTGATGGAGTTTTAACATCTTCAAGACCTAAGTTGTGGTCTATAATTACAATTTGCTTTTGGTGTGACTTGGAAAAGATTCCCACATTTCAATGGCTAGCTAGCTGGTGTGCTGTGCATGATGCTTAGTGTATTAATAACTGTCCCACTGTTACTCTGTGCTCCCCCCTCACCCCGTCTGTTGTATCCACCCGTTGTCTCATCTTATACTTGGATTGTAAGTTCTTTGGGGTCGTAATTGCCTTCTGTTATGTTACCAGCTCCTGGCCCCATGGGCGCTTGATCCTTGCCTGATGCCTCTCAATGATATCACAATGCAAATAATATAATAATAATTCCCTATTTTCCACACTATATATTAGTGGAATGTATAGTGGAGTATAATTTGTATTGTATTGTATTGTATTGTATTATATTATATTATATTATATTATATTATATTATATTATATTACTGTTTCAGAAGATGCTACTTCCATTAGGTTTCAGATCCATTTTTATTTCATTCTGTTCTGCCAGTGTCCAAGAGAAACTGAATAAAACCATTTTGGCCTCTTTGCATATTGGATGTCTGCTGAGTATGAAGAAAGAAGGCAGCCACTAATAGCCAATAGTCATCTTGGGTGTGGAAAGTTTAAGAAGCTGGAACTTTTTTTGTATGATTTTAACTCTCATTAGGATATTGTCCCTGAACGTTGGAGGTTCTGGGGCAACTTGTGTATATATATATGCTTGTAGGCTATTTCATTTGAGCAGTTCCAGCAGAGATTAAATACTACTTGTCTATTCAGCCCAAGTAGAGATCAGCATAACTGAAGAAATATTTTGATCCACATCATTTTGGTTTTTCCTGGTGAGCATCGGGATGGACCTAAGCTATCTGTTGCTGAGAAGTCTAAACTTTCATTAAAAAGCAAAAACGAGAAGAAATAAATCTTCCAGACTTTGATTGTGAAAATAATCTTCCAAAATGAGCCAGAAGTAAACTGGTGGAGTGTGGTACCTTCTTGAGTTTGCAGACAGTTGAGGTGCCTCTGCTGCTGCTTATAGTTTTACCAGCAGAAACAGACTGAAATTAACAAGATGACAGTCAGTTTCACTTCTGTTAGTCAGAAGCATGTAGATAGCAGTGACACCATCCCATCTTGTGCTATGAGCAGCAGCAAAGACAGGCACAGGATTTCACAGGGGAGGAGAAGCCAAAAGAAAGTGTCTAGGCTGACTTACAATAGCTCCTGCTTGTAGCAGCCAGTAGCCCTGCTGAGGAGTAGAGCAGTGAAGTTCTCCAGCAGCCAGGAAGCTCTGGAATGGGGAGAGGCTCCTCCCTTCCACCAGCTAGAGGCGGGGATGAGAAGGAGGCTAAATTTATCTGTTACCTAGAGGTTGATATGAAAGAGGGAGCCATTAAGCAGGGTTCAAGTGAGGACTCTGTGTCTCTGTCAGGGGGATGGCAGGGCTTCTGAATTACCACACTTGTCTTTCATAGCTGCCTTGGACTAGTAAATGTAGTCCAGTGGCAAGTAGGTGTCTGGTCAAGTTTTCAAGTCCTGATGGATGTGTTTTGGTCATTATTTTTAAAAATAACAATGTGTATGGACTGGCACTGCACTGAGAATTCATATCCCATATATGTTACAGGAGTATTTCCTAAATACAGTAAAAGTAAATGATGGCCTGAAACATATCTATAAAATGTAGCCCATCAACTTGTGTGGAACGAATAAAAGACTTGTCATCCGTGATGTTTAACTGTTTGTTTTGCAGAAAGAAACTGATGCTGATTTTATTAAGGACACTTCTCCTGCTAATATACACTTCTGGGTGGGTTGAGATGCAGGCAGCGTGTTGCAGGAAATTAAAGCCATGCGCCTTTTTGGAAGATTTGGAGTTTGAGAATTTCTGCCTAATTTTAGTGAACTGGTGTAAAGTGCTGGATTTAACAACCGTAGAGGCAGAAATCTTCTATTTATCCACAGAAGGGTACCACAAGGTTCAGCAGCACTGCAAGCTTCTCTCCTGATGCCCCACCAGTAAATCTCAACCTTGCTTTTGGGGCCCTTGTCTGACACAGTGGGGGTGGCTTTGTAATGTGGGTACCTGTTTAAAGTTCTAGGAACTGGTGTGTAGCCACCAACTCATTTCACGTGGACCACTGTAGTCCTAGTTCTGACTGTCAGTCACTGAACCTAGCCCAGTTTGGTGAACCTTTGAGTTGAACAACTCTATATTTCTTCACCAGCTCTGTGAGCCGTCCATCCACCTTTTGCCTGCTCCTCCCTATTTTTGGGTGCCATTAGTGACGTGCTGAGCCTATCATTGCTGTAGCTGTTGAGTCTAAGTGAACTCTGCTGTCTGCTTCTCTTTAGATACTGTGCATCTGATATCTTTAGGAAACCAAAATACCAGCCAGTCTAATCTCTGCTCTCCTCACAATTGAGAAACCTTTGGCTTTCACCCAGCTGCCTGACTTTGTCATGGCTGCATTTCAGACGTAGTGTCTGTAAGATATTGATTTGCACCAGAGGAAGGCGGCAGGCTCAGGAGATGGGGAAGAGAATGAAATTGCTGAATTAACCTTGAATAAAACTCACTTTTCTCTTTCCCTCTCCAGACGCCCATTTCCACCAGGAGACCGGGTTACCTTCAATGGAAGGGATTGTCTCTGTCAAATGTGTGCTCAGCCAATGTCATCCAGTCCAAAAGAGATCTCCAGCTCAAGCAGTAAGTATGGCAGAGTCTTTCCTAAGCTTCTCATATGTCCAGGAGCCTCAAAAGTTTGCCATGTGTTTTAGTTGTTTTGAAACCAACTTGATTGATTCTTATTTGTTGTGAGGATTGTGGCTAAATTCTGATTTCTGGGAACCCATTACTTCTTAGCAAGGGCCCTAGAAAGACCTGTGTTACTGTGGATGGCAAACACACATTGACAAGTTACAATCCAAACTGAATCACCGCAACCTCTATCTGAAGCTATTCTGAAAGAAACAGTCAGTGTTCTTTTATAGGTACCAAATGGGCTATTAATGATGAAGAAGACGTTTCAGAATTTGTTGGTCATAGTTTTTCCCATGTGTAATTGCACAGGGTTAAGTGTTCCATTTCAGAAGAGGGTGGTGTCAGGGGAAATACATTCTTGCCTCTAATCTGTAACATTTAATGTAATTACATTATCTTCTAAAAATAGTGCCACCATGATTGTCTGAATCATGCCTCCAGTACAATGATACTTATGTGAACAAAATCTCAGGAGATATTTTTATAAAGGCTTGGGGGATGGGATATAGAGGGATTGGAGAATGGATGTGCTTTGCTCCTGTATTTGAATGCTTTTTAAAGCAAATAAAAGTTCACCCATCCACAATCTATTACAGGGCAACAATGATTTTTATCCATGGGCATCATTGAAGTTGGAGCATTTAAAAGGTTTTTCCATCTCTAACTCCTCCCTTGAGAATGCAGCTTTGTTCCCTGCAGCACATTCTTTAGTGGCTTATCCAGTCTAGTTTTAAATCCCAAGTGATGATGCTTTTACCACTTCCCTGCCTGTATTGGACCTGTGCAAGGAAAAACTGCTCTGTGTTTTGGGGGAAGAGTGGTAAATGCTTTGAGATCCTAGGATGAAAAGTGCTATGTAAGTGTAAATCTAGTTTATATCCCTATTCTGTTGATGAGTAAACAGAGGCTCAGATGTTATGTGACTTGACTAAGATCTCAGTCACTTACTGAAGTGGGAAATGAAAACCTGGTCTCTCTACTCCTTGTCTCTCTCTAACTACTAGATATACTCTCTCTCCAGTGTCATGAAATGCCTTGGAAGTGAGTCATCTTATAAAATTTAAGTGCAGGGACCAAATCAGTTGGGGAGAATACAGTTACCTTTAGGGCTGTTCTGAGATCTAAGGGACAATCTGGTATTTTAATACCAGCGACACTTCTGAAGCCTTATGAACTAATGTAAATAACCCAGAGGTACTGCAGTCATTGGAATCACCTGGGATCTGAGAGATCCATTGTGGGATCTAACTCCTTGAATTATTGTCTGTTAGGGAGGATAGTCCTCTATGAACATACAAGCTGCTACTGGGGGGAGGGGGTTTGGCGGGGCTGGCAGGCTTCCTACCTGACTCTGCGTGTCTCCCTGGAAGTGGTGACGTGTCCCTCGGCTCGTAGGTGGAGGCACAGCCAGGGGTGCTCCGTGCGCTGCCCCGAGTGCCGGGCCTCCACCTAGAAGCCGAGGGACACGTCACCGCTTCTGGGGAGGCCCCCCCCACCTCCGAGGTAAGCGCGCCCAGAGCGCTCACCCCCTCCCGCGTCCCAATCCCCAGCCCTCAGCTCCCTCCCACATCCAAACTCCTGCTGCTGCTGGGGGGCTGCAGTGGCCCGAGACTGCCCTAGCCGCACTGGCCGCTGCATAAGTCACAGCAGTCCTGGAAAATCTCAGATTCTATGACTTCCATGACCTCCGTGACAGACTTATAGATCAGTCTGTACCAACAAAAAAGCTAGATATTCTATGTTTGGGGGAGGGAGATATTAATGGCTTTTATTTCAGAAAAAAATGTTTAATTGGTTCTTGTAATCTATTATAGAAACTTTCTGCTAGTTTTAATGCTTCATGAAATGATAGAGTTAATGATTCTAAGGAATGGCAGGAGGAAAAACAGCAGAATAAAGGCAATGGACTTCCAGGAGGCAGATTTTAGGAAACTCAGAGAATTGATAGGTAAAATCCCATGGGAAGCAAGTCTAAGGGAAAGGAGAGTTCTGGAGAGGTGACAATTTTTTAAAGAGACATTGAGGGTAAAAGAGCAAACTACGCTGATGTGTAGGAAAGATAAGAAGTATGATAAGAGGCCACCCTGGTTTAACCAAGAGATCTTCAGTGACCTGAAACTCAAAAAAGAGTCCTACAAAAAGTGGAAGCTAGGTCAGATTACACAGGATGAATGTGAAAAACCAACACAAGCTTGTAGCGACAAAATTAGAAAGGCCAAGGCACAAATGTGATTAAACTAGCTAGGGAAAGCATTTTACAAATATGTGAGAAGCAAGAAGAAGACCAAGGACAGGATAGGCCCACTACTCAATGAGGAGGGGAAGGCAATAACAGAAAATGCAGCAATGGTTGAAGTGTTAAATGCCTTTTTTTGTTTCAGTTTTCATCAAAAAGTTAATAAGGATTTGACAACTCATGTCCTGAACATCAGTGTAAATGGAGTAGGATCTCAGGCTCAAATAGGAAAAGACCAAGTTAAGAATTACTTAGACAAGTTAAGTGTTTTCAAGTCAGCAGGGCCTGATGAAATACATCCTAGAATACTTAAGGAACTGGCTGAAGAGGTCTCTGAGCCATTAGCAATTATCTTTGAGACTCATGGAAGATGGGAGAGATACCAGAGGATTGGAAAAGGGCAAATAGAGTACCTATCTATAAAAAGGGAAATAAGGATAACCCCAGGAAATTATAGATCAGTCAGCTTAACTGGAAAGGTAGTGAGCACATAATTGAACAATTAATTGGTAAGCACCTAGAAGAAGAAAATAAGGTGATAACTAACAGTCACCACAGATTTGTCAAGAACAAATCATGTCAAATATCCTAATATCCTTCTTTGACAGGGTATTAAGCCTTTTACATAGGGGGAAACAGTAGATGTGGTATATGTTGACTTTAGTAAGGCTTTTGATACTGTCTTGCATGACCTTCTCCTATACAATGTAGAGAAATATAGCCTAGACTAACCTGCTATAAGGTGGGTATACAGCTGGCTGGAAAAGTGTACTGAGAGTAGTTATCAATGGTTCACAATTGAGCTGGAAGGGCATATCGAGTGGGATCCCACAGGGATCTGTCGTGGGTCAGTTCTATTCAATATCTTCATAAATGATTTAGATAATGGCATAAAGAGTACAGTACACTTAGTTTGCAGATGATACCAAGCTGGGAGGGGTTGCAAGCGCTTTGGAGGACAGAATTAAAATAAAGAATGATCTTGACAAACTGGAGAAATGGTCTAACTTAAATAGGGTGAAATTCAGTAAGGACAAGTGCAAAGTGCTAAAATTTGAAAGGAATGATCAATTGTACAAATACAAAATGGGAAAGGACTGCCTACGAGGAAGTACTGCAAAAAAGGATCTGGGGGGTTATAACAGATCATAAACTGAATATGAGTCAATGTAATTCTGTTGCAAAAAAGTGATCATTCTGGGATGAATTAGCAGGAGTGTTGTAAGCAAGACACTGGAAGTAATTCTCCCAGTGTACTTAGAACTGATAAGACCTCAGCTGGAGTACTGTGTCCTGTTCTGGGCTCCGCACTTTGGGAAAGATGTGAGCAAATTGGAGAAAATCCAGAGGAGAGCAACAAAAATTATTAAAGGTCTAGAAAACATGACCTACAAGGAAAGATTGGAAAAAATTGGGGTTGGCTAGTCTGGAGAAGACTGAGAGTGAACATGATAATAGTTTAATTACATTACATAAAAGGCTGTTATAAAGAGGAGGGTGATCTGTTGTTCTCCTTAACTGCTTAGGATAGGACAAGAAGCAAGGGAGATTTAGGTTAGACATTAGGAAAAACTTCCTAACTGTATGGGTAGTTAAGCACTGGAACAAATTACCTAGGGAGTAATTTCTGTCATTGGAGATTTTTAAGGTTAGACCATCACCTGTCAGGGATAGTCTGCTTCATCCTGCCGCCGTGCAGGGGACTGGACTAGATGACTTATTGAGGTCCCTTCTAGTTCTACATTCCTGATTTCCTGCATTCTAAGAGAGAGCACAGACAATAGGATTTTGTATTATGCTTGTGCCTAGAGGTCCTGATGAGAGGTGGGCTTCCACTGTGCTAGGTGCTGTAAACCCCAGTAAAAGAGCCTCTAAGAGCTTTAATGTACTGCTTGGAAACCTGTGTGTGTCTTGTGATTTTGTGAATGGACTTGTAGCTAGATACAGTTATAATTTCTGGAGTTTCTGGTCATTTTAGTGCAAAGTTTCACCAAAAAGAGAAAAATAAAGGTGGGTGCAGGCTGTGTTCATAAGGCTCAGAGAGTCTAATGAAGAGTCCTCTTAATGTATTTCTTCCAAGCTATGCCAGGTGTCACTTCAACTCGGTGGCATAGTAGACTTAAAAGCTGAGAGATCTTGCCAGCACCAATGGGTAAATTGTAACTAGTGTAAAATATTCCAGATCTCCCCCACTCGTTCCTGCAGGCGGAGTCAGTCAGTCATCAATCTTTCCTGATGTCTTTTCCCTTCTTTTCAGTCATGTTTGTAATGCAATTCCATTCAGAAGAGAATCTCATTCTTTGACTGTGTCTGTTTTATGTCATGTACTGTGGTCAATTTCCCCTAGTTACTCTTAAGTAGATTAATGAGGAAGCTTATTTCAAAGAAAGTAAAGGTGGGGGGTGGAGGAATGTGGTAGGCTGAAAGTCAGGATTGACTGCCTGATGTCAATCCACTCAGCACACTGGTGCCTCCTGCTGGCTGTCTTGGGGATTAGCTCTGCCTGTCAGTACACACTCTCCTGATGGTGCCTCAACTGCCATCACATCTGTTCCCGGACCCACATCGCTCCAAAGACTGTGGCATCATCTACACAGCCCTCCGCCTGTGTCATGTTCTGTGCTCCCCCCTTTCGGGGGCCCTGCAGTCAACGGTCCTGCTACTTCCCCAGTGGCGAGTGGGGGGAGGGGGGGGGGCCTGGGCCTGCTCACTACTCCGGGTCCTGGCCCAGGGACATTGTAGATGGCAACCACTTGCTGTGTCACCTCTAATTCAGTACATTTCCCTGGGACACTTCCCCATGGCCCCAGCACCTCCTTCGCCCTTACCTCAGGGCCTCAACATGCTAGTCCTAGCAGCCAGGCAGGAGCTCCCCTGTTTCTGCCCAGCACTGCTCTGTCCAGGGTGCTAGCTTCCATCCACCTGCAAGGCACCCAGTTCTCCCTCCTTGAGCTCCGGGGAGGACCTGACGCTGCTCTGCCCTGCGGCTCTTCTTATATGGGCCTGTTGGGCCCAGATTGGCTGCTCCTCGCAGCCGCTCTTCTATTGGCTGCTGCCTGCACAGCCTTCCTATGGCTCTATTAACCCCTTACAGGCCAGAGTGGGGTGGGTGCCCCATCACAGTTCCCACTAGAGTTTTTTTTTTTTTTTTTTTTTAATTTACAATGATATTAACATGCAATTTGCTCATCAGTGCTCCTTCAAAGTTCGGACAAATGAAAGGCAAGTTGACAGCTTTTCTTGAAAAGTGTCAAGGGAAAGCAAATGTCTTTATATACGAGTTAATTCTCTTTAAAAACATAACCCTAATATTACTGCAACCTTTTCTAATGCAATGTCAGTGGAAATCAGAAGGAAAAGCTACTGAATAATTCATCTCTTGATTTTCTCTGGAATTTCCTGGGGCCCTACTGCAACCGTAACCCTTTTACATGCTTGAAGTATTTCCTCAACTCCAAACACATTATCTTTAACAAGTGGCTTTTTTAAAAAAGAGCTGTTTCAGTCTGTACCTCTTTCTTCTGGGTTCCTTGGACCTCCTCCTCTCTCGAAGTACAGCAGCAAAGTCCTAGTAGTCGTCATTCGTAATGTAGGCACGTCAGCCCCCTAAACACCCCAAGCCCTAGGTGGTGAATTCTTCTTCTTAATATTGATGTTAACAGAGAATCTGAGGTAAATGCCTGCAAATAGCTCTGAAAATGTCATGGATTGTGTTTTGGTACCTTAACTGTGTTTCATTTGACAACTTGATAAATGTGAAGTGCTCTACAAAGGTGAGGGGATATATAGCCAGATGCTTAGTAGCTCAAATGTGATGAGAAATTATTACATTTTAAAGATGCCAACTCTGGGTGGAGAGAGGGTGTAGGGACATCAACTGGAATTTTAAAAGTGCATTGTTGGAGACTCTTGTGCCTCAAAAGTTCAAACCCCTGACAAAGACACTAAACGTTACCTTCCCTGTAGATAAGTAAGAATGGGATAGTTCTGTCCAGTTCATTATTGTGTGTGTATTTTCTACAATGTCTAGGTCAGGGGTCGGCAACCTTTCAGAAGTGGTGTGCCGAGTCTTCATTTATTCGCTCTCTAATTTAAGGTTTCGCGTGCCAGTAATACATTTTAACCTTTTTAGAAGGTCTATTTCTATAAGTCCATAATATATAACTAAACTATTGTTGTATGTAAAGTAAATAAGGTTTTTAAAATGTTCAAGAAGCTTAATTTAAAATTAAATTAAAATGCAGAGCCCCCCGGACCGGTGGCCAGGACCCGGGCAGTGTGAGTGCCACTGAAAATCAGCTCCCGTGCCGCCTTCGGCACCCATGCCATAGGTTGCCTACCCCTGGTCTAGGTGTTTTTTATACAGTTTTCTGATCACTTTCCTCTGCACCTTTTCCCCGACTTTTTTGTTTCATAGTGGTATATTATCTAGAATCCTATATACATACGTTTATCTTGGTTCATCTTGTCTCCCCAACGTGGCTGTGGGGGATGTCTGACATCTTTTTGGCAGCAATGTAATTGGTATGTTTGGTAGTGAGCATTGTGCTTTTCAAGTTTTATTCAGATCTGCTACATGATAGCCTCTTTCCCCCAATATTTTTGATCCCATTTACACCAAAGTCCTAATGAACAGTGCTGTTGTAGAATTGTTGATTGCTCTGCTTCTCTGAAGACCTACTGTACTTCGGACCGGGAAACAATGAGTCGAAGTGTGTTGTTGGGTTTTTTTGGTTGGTTTTTGTTTTGTATTGTCTGGATAATCCTGGCTTGTTGCCTCAGTGTTGTTTTTTGAGGAGGCTGCAGGGTTATGCAGCTCTATGGAGAGGAAGGATTGTTTAGGGATTAGGGCTTGGGAGACCAGGGTAACTGTCTCAGTTTGTTGAGCTATTCCACATCAAATGAAAACCAGACTTCACAGGACTGTAAACCCAGAACTAGCCTAACTCCCTTTCCAAATCACAGCTCAGAAGGATTGCTTTCACCAGGCCATAGTTTGCATCTGGAAAAATGTGGGTTTTTTGCCTGAAAATGGAGCATAAATCCACTAAAGCGGCATTTTTTGCCTTTGGAAAATATATAATGGTGTGCCCATTTTATGGTGAAGTGCCCAGTGATACCACTCAGGAACACCCAGAATTTCTGGGCCAAACTGATTTGGGCTACTTCATATTGTGTATGGTGCAGTACAACTATGTTACTATTATTCTTCAACACGTGATAGTGTGTTTAAGTATGTTCCCATATAGACAAGACACGGCCCATGATTTCCAAAAATTGGTGCCAGTTACCAACTCACATAACCAACTTGCATGCACAACTGTGGTAATTACAGTTACTCTTTTTGTTTGTTTGATACTTGTCCCCATTTGTGTGTGTCCCTGTCCCACGCCTAGAATGTAAGCTCTCTGGAGCAGAGATTTTATTTTTTGTTGCCTGTCTGTACAGTGCCTAGGTTGATGGTGCTCTGAACCTTGATTGGGTCTTTAAGGCCCTATTGTAATACAAATAATACCCCCAATATCTAATAAGCACCTGGGAGAAAGGATATCATTTACTGTTCAGCATCCCTGTTCCTTTAGTTAAGATATGATCTCCCATTATATATACATCTGAGACCTCCAACAAGTCTTCCAGTAAAACTGGGATCAAATAATTTTACATACCTGATATGCTTGAGGTTAAATGGAAGCTGGAAAAAATCAACAATCACCCCTCTTGTACCCTACCTCCCCTCAAAAAACCCAAACCCTTTCAGGTCATCTTTCTACATAACGAAGAATAAAAGAGAGAACTGGTCCAATTATTAAAATTTCCTTCGTAGGTCACCATTAAACACTGACTTTCTGATTATAATTTTTAACACATTATCCCCAGGATTTAACCTGATTGATGCTGTCAGTGTCACCTCACAAGTAATTTCCCTTTTATTATGTATTGAGATAGCTGTCATATACTCAGCAAAATACATGGGTTGGTTTATTCATAGGCATAATTGCTGCTTCTTCCCTTACAGGTTGCTAGTCTGAACAAAATGTAACATTTCCCTTGAATTGTAGCCACAGTGAAACGTCTGCAACTAGAATTTTTCAGCGTTTAGCCACATTCTGCTCAGGATTTTCAAAATTTAGCTCCTTCTGCTTCTTTCACAAGCAGCCCTGAAACTTCCTAACAATTTGAAATTTGTTGTAAGGACAAATATAGAACTTGCAAGGGAAGAATTGGCCATGATATATGCAAGCAAAGGATCTGTAGTAACTTTTGCTTGCAAAAAGGATATTAAACAACATCCAACTCGTGTGGCTGATTTTTTGAGTTCACTCTAAGGAAATATCATTTGATTTTCTAATGCGTGTTAAAAGCTGCAGTGTTTGAGTATTGTGCAAACCCTTGGCACACAGACCGCCATGCCTCAGAATAAGACAATGGGCCCAATTCTTCCTCAGGATAGGCACTCACACCCACTAAAGTCAGTGGAAATTGTATCTGAGGGCAGAGCATGGCCCTTTTGGTTCTCAGAAATCTCTTAGTTAACTATGTCTCTTCCAAACCCACAGGTAACATTGTGTGTGTACAGAGAGAGGATAGAGCTTGGGATCTGTTGGATTTTTAACACGGGGCACCAGTCAATCCTATATATTCCTCTTTAACTTACCACAGCATCAGGTCACTGACTTGTCCTTGTAATGTCCTCGTAACCCTGTAGCCTTTAGTGGCTTTGCATGTTAGGAATGTAGTGAATCTGAAATTTCACCTCCCTTTTCACGTTAAACCAATTCATGTGCGTTAATGAGCTGACACAGAGTTCATACACAACTTCCTTTCTGGCAAGAGCCAGCATGCTCTGGACTACTAATTCTGGCTGAAGTTTTATTAGATCACTCTGGTGATCATCGGGTTAATCTTTCTAAATGATTTTGGTGCATCATGCCTATGATTCTAATTGTACCTTAATCTAGGGGGGGTTTGCAGTACACTTCCTAGTCTTAGAAGCATTTGTACCATGTGAATTCTTTAATTAATTTTATTCTTTTGATAGCCTGCTTCCTGGTCCTTTCCTCCTGGCAATGATAGAGCTGAGGACTAGGAATCTGGATTTCAGGGTTTGGTTCCCAGCACTGCTGTATTGTAACTATGGACATATCAATCGATTAGCCTCAGTTTACCCAGCTGCTAAATGGGTAACATGAGTCCTAACTAGATGCTATGGAAGTGTACAATACTGTTAGAATTCTAACTCCTATGCACCAGGAAGCAGAGTAGCATTCTAATTGAGTGTAAGAGTCCTTACAGCTAGAGCTAGTCAGAAACTTTTCAATGGAACAGTTTTCCATTGGAAAATGCTGCTTTGCTGAAATCTAAACGTTTCTTGGCAATGTGGTGATTCTGATGGCATTTTCGACAGAAATTTTTTCCAAATGATTGAAAATTGAAATAGTATTTTGTTCTCTCTCATTTCACTTAGAGCTTCATATTTTGGCATCATGTTAATGTGTTTGGACTTGATGTTAATATAATATTAAAGATCTATAATATTTTACATTTACATATATTTAATATATTTATCATATTATAATAATTTGACATTACAAAACTAACGTTTTCAATAAGGTTGTTTAAATGTGTCTGAATCAAAATGTTACAGAATTTCTATTCCACAAAATGTTTTGAGATTTTGACGCTTGATCTTGATTTGGGATAAAAACAAATTTTGAAATCTCAGAATTTCCTGTGGGATGGAAATTCTGTTTTCCAACCAGCTCTACCTCCAACAGAGTCATGCTGGGCTCACGGAACACATCTGCTTGCTCAATCTCTTGGTGTTTCCCACTGTTCTGTATTTTCATCCCTGTCTCGAACAGGCCGTCCCTAGGATGGCATTTTGTAGACAGAGCTCTGCCTTTGACCCCTAGTCGGACTCTAGTATGCAGGCTGTGCAGTTGTCCCTACTACTTCCGGTGAGCTAACCCCAAGTTATGAAAGCACTTTGCTAAACCTTGCTCCTTTTTATTTTTGTCTTGCCATTTCAAGGGGGAATAGTAGGATGTAGCTCTTCCTTTGGAATGCTGCTTTCCGATGTGTGGCGCTCATAGCCGATATTGAGGAATAACTCAGCAGTGCGGGGTTGTGACCATTTTGCCCTTCCCATATTACTAAATGACTGGAGCATCCTGACCCAATCCCGGGCAGATGGGAAGGGGGCCTGGGAGTGATCTAGAATCAGGCACGGTACAGAAAAGGTTGAGAACTACTGACTGCTGCCATAGAGGAAAGGCAGTGACCCCATGGACAGCTCCTTCACATCAGCCAGGATGCTAGTGTTCCAAGGTAGATCATGTGGGGTGGAGCAAAGATTGATTGCTCAGTGTTTATTTGGTATTTTCTCCCCCTCCACTTGTCCAGCACTTCAGTAAACACAAGCTGCAAGGCGGGGTCTGGATCAAAGCCTTTCTCTCCACATGTACAAGCTTAGTTTGGCAGCTGTCTGTGGCTTCCATCAAATTTTAAGTTCTTCCCCCTATGGCTCTAAATTGAAACCACCATCTATTAAATTGAATTGCTTTTCCTGGATGCTCTGTATGTAAAGGGGCAGTTACTAAATGAGGATAGTTGCAAAATAAGCATACGTGTATATTTACAACATATGTACCGCATACCCTGTATATGCATAATGGTAGTGAAAATGGCTTCATTGGCCAGGAATGCCTTTTAGTCTGTGTGCATTAGGCATGGCACAGGCAGCCCTTCCTTGCTGATGTGGGTCTTATCACTGCTATCCAGACCAGATCTCCATATTCTGAACATAAGGCTATCCTTGAAAACCACTTGGCAGTTTCCTCAGGTGCAAAATCAAGGCTGATAGGCAGGAGGAACACATTTCATCAGTGCTCTGCAGACTGCTTTGGCTTTCTTTTCGCTTCCAGGTGCAAGCCGGGGCATTGATGTTGATCTGCAAAGCCCTGTATGTCACCCTTTGGATAGTGCCTCTCTCCCTATCTATCACCAGCGCAGTTGAGGTCACATGATGTGCTTTTGCTAGCAGTTCTAGATTTGTACATATGGGGGTTTCTGGCAGGGCGTTGGTCTGACAGAGCCAGTTTGTTAATCTTCAAGGCATAGTGCAAAGCTGGGCTGTTCATTTTGGCAGAGGGGTGTATCTGTTTACTGGAGTCTGTCTTTTTAGCTAATATTCTGACTTGTTTTTAGTATATGTTAATGAGCCCAGAAACAATTGTGAATAGTGCATAAAAATGGTAGTCTGTATTCTGTAATTCTTTGATGTTAATGTAAGCATGCTCTGAGCCCTTTAATCAAACAATTGACACATTTTTGCTCTTACTATAGTGGCATTATTCAAAGTACCAGTCAAAAGAATATTACTCCTGGGGGAATTCTGTGCCAAAAAAATTAAAAATTCTGCACACTCCATTTTAAAATTCCGCAAAATTCTGCATATTTTATTTGTCAAAATAACACAATATAATCACACATTTCAATTATTTTTGGTCATTTATTTCAAAATACCTGTCAGTGAGTATGTCTGTAACAATGCAGACAACAAAAAAGTTTCAGGAAATGTTTTTTGACAAATAGATTCCTTACTAGGCCTAATAATATAGTACTCTGAGTAATAATTCATTTAAACTACAATACAGAACCGTATTTCCTGCACCCCTCAGAAGCAATGCAAAGGCTCAGGGAGTCAGTGGTAACGGAGGAGCTGAGGGAGAGGGAAGTAAATTGCTGGGAAGGAGCCTGGGTGTGAATTTGGAGGGTTGTTGGTTATGGGAGGGAAAAGTATGAAACAGGTGTTTTTGGGGGTCGGGGAGGGATTGTTAGGGAGCTTCCCCTATGCAGACACTGGCTGACCCCTAGCCTCTCCCATTCAGTCAGGCACATCTGCCCCTGTCCCCAGGGGTTCCTATACCCCCATGTGTCCTTGCACCCCTTTTCCACATGTGCAGTTCCAGGAAAAGGTTCCCCTGAGATGAGTGTGGCAGTTCTGGGAACACTGGAAGCTCAGTTGTCACATTCAGGAAAAGTATGTCAGGAACCCAAGGTCTCTCCAGGGGCATATGGGAAAGATAATTAGTTGTTCCAGGCATGGCATAATGTAGGTCTTGGATTGCTGGTGTTATCAGGATTAAAAAGTCTTCATAAAAAGTGCAGTTTATCTCGTTGCTGCTGCCGGAGATTAGACCTGTTTGGGTTAGTGTTCTCCAAACACAACAATGAAAGTTTACTCAAGATAGTCTCCAGTAGTGGTGACACAGAGGTTGCTGTGCTGGGGGTAGGTGTTAGACAGAGGGGCTAGTTTGCAGTGTTTGCAACTTGTTCAGAAACAGGAACCTGTATGAATGAGTCGGTATGATCAGAAAGGATGATATAGTGCAGCATAGTACTAATGGCATTGTCAGTACCTGCTGCTGGCTTTTGTATCACCTCTAACTGGCCAAGGCAAACAATGGCCACTGTAGATACTCAGTGGTTTGAGCATTGGCCTGCTAAACCCAGGGTTGAGAGTTCAGTCCTTGAGGGGGCCACCTAGGGATCTGGGGCAAAAATCAGTACTTGGTCCTGCTAGTGAAGGCAGGGGGCTGGACTCGATGACCTTTCAGGGTCCCTTCCAGTTCTATGAGAGGTATATCTCCATATATTATTCTGGTCCTGATCCTATGTGTGCTGAGTGCCTCTTCTGAGATGCTGTGTCCCCTCAATCCTAAGGATCTTGTGGGTTTAGGTCAATGAATACCTAACGCTCAGTTAAAACTGAAATTGGTTCTGCCGCTGAGATTCTAATGCACCTATGTGCAAAAATAAATAAGTATGTGGGTGTCAATTAAGGACAGAGAATTCGGCTTAAGTTGGGAATCTCTGCTTCCTTTGGTCTCTTTCACAGCCCCAATTTTCATATTATTTCAAGGTGCTGCTGCTGCCCAAAGGGTGTTCAGGTAAAAGTTTTTGTTCCCACAGGACCTGAACCAGCAGCTGTTTTATGCTGAGGCTTTACATGTTGTCCCATTTACTGGGTATGTCAGAGCTGTATAGCTTGTGGCTGTTTTCAGATTTCTCCCACCTTACTCTCACTGAATGGTCTCTGACTCCACAAGCAGGTCCATGAAATCAGATGGGCTTTCGGAGCAGGTCTGTAGCAGAATCTGGCCCAGTGTCTGCTGTATCCCAGGCCATGAGCTGCTGCAACCAACGAAGCATTGCCTCCTCCCATGGCTTCAAGAAACCCCATACTTTTGTTCCATGGACTAGCAGGCCTGGGAGTGTTGCAAAAGCTGAGATGGCTGAGTGATCAGAGAGACAAGGGGGTGAAGTAGTATCTTCTCTTGGTGAAAGAGATGCACTTTCAGACTACACAAAGCTGACCTGAAGAAGAGCTCTGTGTAGCTTGAAAGCTTGTCTTCTTTCACCAACAAAAGTTGGTCCAATAAAAGATATTACCTCCTGTGACGGGTTGTGGATCACAGAAACCCCCTTGGGAGCTGCCGCCCAATGTGCAAAGACTACCCCTGTTTCTGTTTTCCCTGCCAGCTCAGTGGCTACAGCACCCTGTCTTGATGAAGCCAGACACACCCGTCTGCTCCAACACAGACCCAGGGTCTGAATTACCTGCCCCAAAGCTGCAGGTTTACCTGAAAACAGCTCACAGAAGTGTGCTTGTCCTTAGCCCAACTCCCAATGGGGTCTAAACCCAAATAAATTCATTGTCTGCAGATGGCTGTATTTACGTGTGAGTCTTATTATCATGTTTTTACAAAATCATATAGACTGCACAACGTCACACCTCCCCTACCTTGTCTCTCTAATGTCCTGGGACCAACACAGCTCCAACAACACTGCAAACAGTGGCTGAATGATGGCAGCTAAGATATGGGGGATGTTTACAGCTATACAGTTTGTCCTGCAAATCCACCATGCTATTCAACTAGTGGCATTACTTACTGAGCAATCCTACAGCATGCTGGATTCAATTCAGAGTGCAACTGTGAAGAGAACCACCTATGCTTGGTCTACGCTACAGAGCAGTGACAGCTCCAGCTGTTTATCCCCAGGGCAGAAGGGCTTCAGTCCTGCTTGGAGCTGACAGCTTGGATGGTTGGCCTTGGGACAGGGGTGGGAGTCCAGCTGTCAGTGTCCCACAATGCCCCACACAGTTAAATAGGTGGAAGCGCCCCTGGTGAGGTCACACACCACCGACAGAGGAGGATATGACCCACGGCAGTAATGATGGCAGTGGCTGTATGTTGACCTAACTTAGGTCAACTTAATTTTGTAGTGTAGACAATGCCCTAGGATCTGGAGAACTGATTTTGCATGTGGTGTATTGGCCAAGTAAAGCAGGGTCTAACTCTCAAATCTTTAGCATTCTGTCTGTTTCACAATAACTTTTGAGCGTCACATCTGATCAATTCCAGAATATCAGCGAAAGTTCTAGGCCAGAACCCTGTTAATTTTCGGGAAAATTGGAAGAACCGAAAGGGGGAAATGGGAGAGACAAAAAGCCCCTGGCATCTGGTTAGCACCTCTGTTGGTGGCTATAGACCAAAGAACTGGTTGATGGCAGCCATTAACCCCTTCCAACATAACAATATCCCCTAACTCAGCTCTGCGCAGTCTCCCAATAGCTAGAGTTTTAAAATGCTGACAACCTGAAAGAGAAAGGAAAGAAAGAAAGAAAGAGAGAGAGAAAAATTGGGGGGGGGGGGAGCACACGCAGAACCCTGGGCATAGGGGAAAGAATAAGGGGTGGGGGGGACACGGGACACCACACATGCCCCCTGGCATGGACAGAATGGGGAGAAAGAGGTAATACACAGACCCTGGCAGGTGGAGAATGAGGGACCCTGGTATTGGAGGGGAAATTGAGATGCACAAAGCCTCTGGCATGGGAAGAATGGGGACATGCACAGAACCTCTGGCAGGGGGAGAAGAGGAGAAGGGGATACACAGACCCCTGGGGGGAAGGGAATGAGGCATTCTTGTATGGGGAAAAAGAGGGTCATTGGGATAAAGGGGGAATGAGGGAGTGCACACTGCTCCTGGTATAGGGGGAGGGGGATATATGGAGTGTTGGTGTGAGTCCCTGAAGTAAAGGGGATGGGAGGGTGTCACACAGGGAGGTTGAGTGGGGGGTGGAGGGATGCAAGGAGCCCATGGGGCGGGCAATGCACTCAGTCTATAGAAGCAAAAAAATGTGTGCAATCTCTAGTCCTAAACTCAACATCTTTTCTCCACTTTGTGTTATGTTTTACAATGCCAGCATCACAAGGTTACTATACCACTGAAACACAGGGCACGTGTGGGGTCTAAAATCTGGATCACAGTTTAGCATCTGTACTAAGCTGGAGAAAATGCTGAATGATTTCAGGTGGCTAAATATTTTGACAACTCCCAGAGCTATTTGCAGACAGAAGAGGATCCTGGCCACCTAGAATGTGCTGCATGGTTGAAGACCTGGTAAATATTCAACCCTTCACTTTTGGAGAGCTGGCTTCCTGTGTCAGTATCTCTACTGGTTGGAGAAAAGCAAAGAGCACCATTCTCTCATTGCCTGTCGGGAACACACAGAACTCATCAGAAGAAACAGAGGAGACTCCAGCTGGGTGACATGGCTGAGGATTATTACAGACTGCAGAGTAAGTGATTACGCTTGGCGAAGAACAGCTTGTTTCCCAGGCAGCTAAAAGGGAAGCTGGAATCCTGTGCAGCCAAACAAAGCTTTTGCTTTCATGAAGAGCCCTTCATAATCGAGGCATCACGAAGCACCGACTAGTGAGCCACTGAAGATAATGATAGTGTAGTGCCTGCACAGGCAAATGTGTCAGCCATCATGTGCTCACAACAGCTCGTGATCAGTGGTGACCGAACCATTTGTGATGGCCATGGTTCCAAAGTGCAAGTCGCAGCCTGAGGCTTTCCAAGTTCTTCTGGGACCTCCAGTGAATGAAAGTGAAGATCAACTAAGAAAAGCATTTAATGGAGGCCAACCATCCTTGGATAGATAGTCTGGACTCAGCCAGATCCATCTTGACCAAGACATAGCTAGGAAACTTGCCACAGTGAGAAGCATTTTGATTCTCTTTTTGAGAAAAGGCTGCTTTAATTCACTGGCTGTTTATCACTCAGAACAGCTCGATCAACTGGGACTTTGTGGATGCTGCCATGGAGAAAAAATAAACATATTTTCATGTCCCTCATAGCCCCCGCAGAAGAGTCCAGAATTCTTTACTCCGCTTACCTGACAGCTTCCAAGTCTCCCTCTCTCGCCTATTTACATCAAGCCTTTTTGCTTTCTCTGCAGAGAATCTACTGTTAGAGGGAGGTGCTGACAATGGCTAGATGGACTGAGGCTGATTTGTTAGATTGCTTGATTGCAGTGGGAGTTTTGCAAGCAGTAATACTAAGGAGTGAAAGACTAGGCTGCATGTGTATCAGTAGGGAATGAGATGTGATGCTGGGAGAAGGTGGATGTTAAGGTGACAATACAAAGGCTGGAAAGTGTCTGATGAAAATAGAAGATAAATGGTTGGGGGTCTATAAATCAGAACAGTGAGTGTATAGGGAGTGATGCTTATGATAAATGTCTGGTGTGGTCAACTGGAATAAACTACTTTTTATCAAATCCAATCAGGCCTCAAAGCACCGTTGCTTTTTTCTTAACCTTCCCAACTGGCGGGTTTAGAGGAAAAACTCCTACAATCCAATGGAGTGTATTTGTATACATGTGCTCGCACACCAACTAAAATACTCAATAGAACTTAAAGGGAATCTGTCCACTTGAAATCTAATCAGTTACATGAAGTTCCTTTTGGCTATTACACCTGCCTATGAGATCTCATCCCAATTTGGTGGCTTTACAGTCATGTTTCCCTATTACTTTTTATGTTTTTCCTTTCCCTATTGTTACGATGCGAAAAGCCCACACAATCAGGGAAAACTAACCCACTACACTGGGGAAATGGTGAAAATAACTATTCGCAAAGTGCTGTCAAATGAACCAAGTAAACAAATTGGAAAAAAGAATTTTTGTTACCCCTGTTGGCTAAAGTAATCTGAGGAGATACTTATAATGATAGGTCAAAATTGTTCAGACAACGTGATCTTTAACTCAGTGGAGTCCCTTTTACATTTTAAAGAAATATTAACCAGTTTATTAACAAGACAGGTTATCATTAAGTTCACATAGATTTTTGTGTTAAAAGCCAGTGCTACCAGGCTGCATCATTTATATTTGTTTCCATATTTAATCTGTTAAAAGGACCTTATCAAGGTATTTTTCATAATTTTTTTATTTGCTCCCCCCCCCCCCCCCCCCCCCCCCCCCCCCCCCCCCCCCCCCCCCCCC